>JAFBJR010000096.1:1912123-2059415 GCA_016785285.1 Brachirus orientalis
ATGGACTCTGGGAACTACAAGTAAACCTGCGTTTTGGGACCGAAGTGATCTGTTAGGCTGGTAAGGTGAAATTAAATCTTTAAGATATGATGGGGCCTGATCATTAAGTGCTTTGTACGTGAGGAGGAGGATTTTAAATTGAATTCTAAACTGTACAGGGAGCCAGTGTAGAGAAGCTAACACTGGGGTGATGTGGTCTCTCTTCCCAGTTCCCGTTAGAACTCGTGCTGCAGCATTTTGAATTAACTGAAGAGTTTTAATCGACCTAGTAGAACATCCGGATAGTAGTGAGTTACAGTAATCTAATCTTGATGTAACAAAAGCATGAACTAGTTTTTCAGCATCCTTTAAGGATAAAATGTTTCTAATTTTCATAATGTTCCGCAGGTGGAAGAAGGCTGTTTTGGAAATGTGTTTAATGATATATCCTAAAGGGTAAAGGGCTCTGGTACACAGTCAAGCCACTTCCCGATGACACAGAAACACATGAGGTGTTCTGTTGCATTATCTATAATCATGTGAGCAAAAAAATTGCCACTACTCCTTTTTCTTATTGTGTCTCTCTCTCTCTCTTTCACTGTCTGTGTCTCTCTCAGCCACATACGTGAGTGTGTGGGCCTGGTTGGGTGCAGGACTGTGAGAATAAGAGCTGACTCTTCCTTCCTGCATGCTTTGGTTCCAGTTCACTTCAGATGCACTCGGTTGCTGAGGACACTCGAGGTTAATCAGAACAACAGAGGGAGAGAGGGAGAGAGGAAAAACAGCACAGGAGGGACAATGGAAGAGAAGATGAAGAGTTGATAAAATACTGTAGAGCAGAAGGCCACTTGACCCTGCAGAGATAATCAATAAAGGACAGAGGCTGAAGAGATTTTTCTAAATTTACCTGCAGTCCACAGAATTAATTCGGAGATGAGAGGCGAAACAAGTGCGAAGTGTTCTCCTGCAGAGATGAGGTGAGGTTTAAGTTGAGCGAGCACAGTGTTTGCCTCATGGGCAGGATGAGAAAACAGTCTGGGAAATGCTGAGATGGAGAAGGACAAGAGAAAGTTCAGCTTTTTCAACTTGCTCACCCTCTACCTGTCCAAAAAGAACAAGGCTTTGTCCAGCTCCAGCAGCAGCACTAACTCCAACAGCTGCAGATTAACAGCAGCAACGGGCAACAACACTGACGCTTCACCTGCCCAAAGAAACACCTGGATGGTAAAAAAGACTCTTCCTCTTTTTGGCATAGTGATGAATTTCAATAAGTATCAAAGGAGCTGTTGTGTTGCTAAGTTGAATTAGTAACACTGCAAAGTGCAGACAAGACTTTTTTTTTTTGTTTGCTTAAAAATTCAGCAAAGCTGCAGCAGCTGTAAGCTCTGCATGTTCAACCAACTCTGGTTTCCTGTTGTCGAATACAGCTTCTGTTGACAGTGTATTGTCATAATTTCTACATCCACTGTCTGATTATATTAGTTATCTTTTTTTCCACTTTATTTGTTGGCTCATCTTTACAGTTTCAGTACGTTTTCTTTTGAGCATTAAGACTAAAATATAAATAGTTTCATTAAATGTAGTCTAACTTTGAATATTTAAATTGTATCACAGGTTCTGCAACAACCACACAACCTTCCCTTGTGGTTATTTGTATTCTGTAGATGACTTGTCAAGTCACGTGTTTGACTATTTGACCACTGCGATGCTACACTGATAAAAGTATGCTTATATATGATGCTATATATGATGCATTTGCTCTGAGCATCGGCCCGATTAAAAATTCAAGGGATAATCTGTGGAACAGGCAAGATGTCCTACTTTGTGCTCTTGTTTTGAACTTCCTTATTAGAAGCTGATAAAATACTTGTCTCCCCTTGAACCACGGTGTTAAAATGTGCCTATGCTGGGCAGTGCAGTGTTGTAGGCTCGGAGCATGAAACTCGAGGGATTTTGAGCTTAGTGAGCTGAAGTGTTGTTGTTTATGTTATTGATGTGTTGATGTGTTTCTGCAGGGCGGTGATGATTCGTGGTTAAGGTTTGACACATCAGTCAGCAGCAGTGCCAGCTGTGCTCCACCCTGTAAACTCTCCAAAATGCTCACCTTTTTTATTTTTTTTGACTGAAAACAACTAATAACCCCAATAAATGAATCACTGGGTGCCTTTTGCTCTTTTGCTGTCACGGTGAAACTCTCATTTTATCTTGCAGTCATAATAATTTCCAGAAACCTCTTCAAAAAAAAAAATCACACTTACTACCCACGGGGTGTAATCACTCATTACTGACACATGCACACATTGCTCTGCTTCCTCTTTCTGGTGAATTTTATTTTGATGTGCTGCTGTTTTACAAATGACTCTGTGCTCTGACATTTTTATGTACTTCACACACACAACAATCCTTATGAAACGCACAGTATTTTCATTGTTTTAGCCGATGATTAGTTTAGTCATCACTGTTTAATCATACTTCACTCATCTGTTTCTCCACTCTTCAGGAAGATGGAGACATCAAGGAGATCAACATTACCCATGTGGTCAAAGAGGGATCAGAGAAGGCTGATGCCTCTCAGTTTGAGCTGCTCAAAGTTTTGGGACAAGGATCCTTTGGCAAGGTAACACTCTACCAGCTGTTTGTTTTGTTTTTTGACATTGACATTACCCACTTACTGTCTCTTAATTTCTTTTGTGCATATTGCAGGTGTTCTTGGTACGAAAGGTGACCCCTCCAGATGACAACCAGCTCTATGCCATGAAGGTGCTTAAGAAGGCCACACTCAAAGGTAAATGTGATCATCATAAGTGGTCATCGGTGTTTCCATAACCAAGTTACCATGAATGAACCCGTCAACAGTGAGAAAGTTGCTGCTGAAAATGCGTACTGTATGTTCTCTCATTATTGCAGGGATTATTATAATTTATTTAGGTTTGATGAAAAATAACAGGGATCATTTTATGAAAAAAAAAATGCTTTGATGTGAACATGTTTGTTGTTTTCTGACATTTTTGATGACATAAAACAAATCTTTATTATCTGCTGCCAAGCTGATTCTGCTTGATGTTTTCAAAAAGCCTTCACTCTGATAATGTGGGGGTTTAGTTGCTTTTCCTCAAGTGACTTAAACCCTTCGTTTCACATAAATGGGTGTATGCTTTTCCTGTAACTACATATGCTGTAGACCACCAAAGCCTGTTGTGACTTTTTTCACAATTGCACACTGATGTGGCGTTATTCTGCTCGATTAAGCCCCATAAGTAGAAGTTTTTATTCACCGTAGTGTAGTAATTGAATCTATCATTATTTTAAAATGCAGTGTAATCATGACAGTAATTTCCATATTTACCTGCTGGGAAACTACAAACACAACCCCTCAACATAATCTATGCACAGCAATGAATCACTGTCTACTGTTTTTTTTACTTCATAAATAATGCAGCATGTAAGCCTATATAAATTAGCAAGGAACTGATCATTTATTATACAGCCGACACTAAAACAGGTTTTAGTGACTATTCTGTTTTGAATTTTAAAATTAACTTGACGTCTAACTGATTAATTTGTCACTTGGTATAATGGTGTTTGATTTAAATTTATATGCACGCACATAATGCGCTAAATGCCCTTTTCCCCTCATTATTCAGTGCGAGACCGTGTAAGGACAAAGATGGAGAGGGACATTCTGGCAGAAGTTAACCACCCGTTTGTTGTCAAACTGCACTATGGTGAGTAGGCCTGAAGATGTGGATTTATCTTTACATCTCAAGACCTAAAAGTGCCGAATTGGATGGATAAGTTCAGTCACTGTTTTAATGTTTTATCCAAAAGAATTCTCCTCACTTGTGTTTCTTGATATGCAGTTGAATAAAATTGTGATTATATATGTGTAGCATTCCAAACTGAAGGGAAGTTATACTTGATCCTGGACTTCCTGAGAGGAGGGGATCTCTTCACTAGACTCTCTAAAGAGGTGAGGTTGATCTGATATTTATGTTTTAGTTGCCTTTTTCTACAGTAATAAATCTCACCAATTATCATTCTTGTTAATAAACATTTATCTAAAGATATCAATTCCCTCCTCCTCCCTCTTAGGTGATGTTCACAGAAGAGGATGTGAAGTTTTATTTGGCAGAGCTGGCCTTAGGTCTGGATCACCTTCATAGCCTGGGCATCATTTACAGAGACTTGAAACCTGAAAAGTAAGAGCCTAAAGACACACTGAACACATTTATCAAACTTGCGTAGAAACTGGTGCAGATTTAGGTGTAAATATCACCCCATACCCCAAGTCTCACATGTGATTCATGAAATGTGCCTTTCATGATAAACGTGGCGGCTGAAAACTGTCGTAATTTGAATGTTACACTTCCATGCATGCATAGTTTCAAGACCTCGTCCCTTGAGTTTACGACACTGACGTATGGAATACAACCAAAAATAGAATCTTCAGAAGCTGAAAATAAGCAAAATGACACTGGAATTTCAGATATATTAAGCTGATTCTGTTTTTCAGCCTGAAAAGTGGGATCAAAAGAGAAAGAAAGGAACAATGTGGAGAGAAATCACCGCTCTGGTCAACAGCAATGGTGGTGATGAGCCAAATTTGGAATATTTGATTCATCCATCCGTGATATTGCATAAGCCATCATATATATTAAAGCTTAATGCTTGATCAAATGGTCGGACCTCAAATTGCCACAAAAAAAAAATTTTAACTTTCACATGACACATTCACAACCAGCACACATCTACAGAGTTTGAATAATTTAAATGTATTATTTACATAGATCCTTAAAATGTATAACATTGTAGAATTTCCTTTCTTTTTTTATGAATGAGACTGGCCTGAGCTCCACGGAGCCAGGCGAACATCAGCTCAGGGAGGTTTATGTCCTTTCCAAGATCCACATTGATCACTTGAACAAATCAAACTTTATTCTCAGTTAAATACATTCCTGTAATCTTCATTTAAAAGAGCGTTAGTGCTTTCTGAAGAGGTATTTATTATTGGAGTGATATAATAATGATGCCAACAATGTGGACACAGGGTGATGGGATTTTAATTCTATGCTTAGAATTACTGTATATTATATTAAATTATTATATTAAATACATTTTTTTCTATTGTTATTACACATAAAGGGCTCTTCTTTTTTTTCCCCAATTTGCACGTCAAACATGCCAAATTATCATTCCTCACCAAATGTGTTCATATCTTTGAAGCCTAACATTATGAATGCAAACCTGCCTCGTTAAACATTTACAAAGCCCTTTTGAGTTGTTTTATCCTGCATTGTTTAAATTACCTCACATTTATTTTTCTCCATTTTTCCATTTTAAGTGCTGTTGTTTATAGTAGACTAGTGCCACCAGGTGTTCTTTACCTAAAACCTACTTTCATGTATATGTAGTCCTAGATATATACAGTATACATATATACACCGTACATATATGTACAGTGTAACATTGTAATTATATTCACCATTTATAGTCTAGACTATATCAGTGCCAAAGCATTTCACTGATAAAAGGCTTGGACTATATTATTACCAGTTATTACCAGTCCCTGTAATTTCTTCATTAATAAAATATTATCACTTTCTATGATTTGTTTCTCTAACAAACTATTTCCTCGTAGCATTCTCCTGGACGAGGAGGGCCATATCAAACTCACAGGTGAGTCTCCGGCTCCTTCTCTCTGATGCACACGCACACACACACGCACGCACGCACACACACGCACACACTTTCCTCTCAACCACCTCATTGACCTTCATTACTCACCACACGATGACAGCTTTATCTCACCTGCCTCAAGATATCTGCATATGGGCCTATAAATGTTCCTCAGGTTAATTATTACACTTTATCTTATTCTCCTATTTTATTAAGCACATGTCCTGCACCCACTGAACCAAAGGTGAAATTAGGAGTAGTTTTGGCGAAGCAGTGTATTAACTCCCACTTATGAAAGTTGAGTGGGTGAGAAGAAGAAATTGTTGTAAGATGACATAGATTAGCTCTTTTCAGGTTCTCGTGTTTTGTGTTTCAGTAAATTGGTAAATAAACATGTTAAAAGTGCTGAAAGAAGACACCTAAGGATCACCTACAAGGGTTCAGTAGCACAGCAGTGTATGATGTTACACTCTCATACATTGACTTTGTCTTGTGCATTTCTTTTCAGATTTTGGTTTGTGTAAAGAAGCCATCGATCATGAAAAGAAAGCTTACTCCTTCTGTGGAACTGTGGAGTACATGGCACCGGAGGTTGTGAACAGGCAGGGGCACATCCACAGTGCTGACTGGTGGTCATTTGGAGTACTAATGGTAAATAAGAAATAAATAAGAAAGCCTTTATGTCCTTTACATTACTTTTAAGAGAGCAGCAGCTCCAGGAGAATTTTGAAGGTGTCAACTTTATAGAAAAGAGTGGAGCCCCAAACTTTTAAATTCATGTTATTCTTATTCTATTGCTTTTCTCCCAGTTCGAAATGTTGACGGGAGCTCTGCCGTTTCAAGGGAAGGACCGCAAAGAAACTATGAACCTAATTTTGAAGTGAGCATCCCTGGAAGGAGAAAATAAATCACACAGAAACAATATAAGTGGGAAAAAAATCACTTGATTTAGGCTGAAATAATTCATGCAATGTGTTGTCTGTCTCTCCCTGCAGGGCACGTTTGGGAATGCCTCAGTTCCTGAGTGCAGAGGCCCAGTCTCTGCTTCGAGCTTTGTTTAAGAGGAACCCTGCCAACAGACTGGGTTAGTCTCAACTCATGCACATGACAAACCTTATATGCAGTTTGACACAGTTTTTAGAGAGAACACTCAAGAGTGGCCCTTTCCCTTTATTGCTTCAGAAATGTGTTATTAGCTGTGGTTGCGATGTGTGTGGGTCAATGTTGATGTTTCCTTAACAGGATCTGGTGCTGACGGTGCTGAGGAGATCAAAAGACACTGTTTCTTCTCCACCATAGACTGGAATGTGAGTGTTATAAATGTTTGAATGTATGCACAGTAAAAACCTTTCAATGTCAGTTCTTTATCCGACTGTATGATGTGAATAAATGTCTTTTTTTTTTCTTTTCAGAAACTATTCAGGAGAGAAATGAAGCCTCCGTTCAGGCCAGCAGTTGCTCGTCCAGATGATACTTTCTACTTTGACTCCGAGTTCACCTCACGCACCCCTAAAGGTGAAAGGTTAAGCCTGAGATTTTGCCTAGAATGTTTTGTTAGAATAAATCTAGATTTATTTCCCATCAGTTTTCCCCTCTGTAAAAGCACATAATACAGCAACATTAATATAAAATACAGTCGATACAAGTCGTTAGGACCAAGTGTCAAAATCAGTGAGTGTAGAGCTGAGCAGTATTTGGCAGGATTTTTGTTTCTAAAAAAAAAAAGCTGATTTCCCAAATGCAGGACGAGTATCACAGATATTCTGATGGATCCAGTGGAATTTACCAGTTCAGTGAATGTGTTATGTTTTTCCTTTCTCATACAAAAACACGAATCAGTAATGATTTTTTTTTTTTTGCAGTAATAGATTATGATAGAGCTTGTAAAAAGAGAGATTAAAAGTGTGGTTTATTGCAGTGACTTTTTGACCATGAGCATAGTTTATATGACTACCAGTATCTTTTTATTTCCACACTTGACCTTGCACGATTATATTACAGACTCTCCTGGCGTGCCACCAAGTGCCGGAGCCCACCAGCTCTTCAGAGGCTTTAGTTTCATCGCGTCAACTCTGTTGGAAGAGGAAGGTTTAATGGAGCCAGTGCAACCTCCACCGCATCCAGTGGTCCAGGTCAGACTGCAGTGTTGACAAACACAGTTCAATAGCAGTTAAATAACTGTAATGTTTGTGTCCATTGGAGAAAACATGACGGCAAAGGTGTAGGGAAGGCAGATCAAATAAAAGAAACATGGCTTAAGAGCCTGTTTTATGCCTGACAGGATCAGAAACTGCATGTGGTGAATCGACAGAGAGTGTTTTACTATAAGAGAGAGAAATTCTTGCTAGAAATAGATTCGACATGTTTTTGAAAACCATCATCCCAGACTCAGTCACGCCTCCACTCGCTGACACTTTAAATTTCAACTTTACCTCTGCAGCAGTTACACGGGAAGAACCTGCTGTTCAGCGATGGCTACATTTTGAAGGAAGACATCGGCATGGGCTCCTTCTCTGTCTGTAAACGATGCATCCACAAAGCCACCAACACAGAGTATGCTGTCAAGGTATGAACGCACCGCAGGAATACAAACTGCAGAAAAGGGAAACACAGTATTCAAAAGGCTACATCTGCAGTTCCCCAACAATATGTAATTGTTTAAAAACAATTACATATATTATACTTTAGCCATAATTGATACACATGATTTTAAAAAAGTAGTGGCTAAATTTGAAGTTGTCAATGTAACCTCTGAGCTGAATCATTAAGTATAATTTGTTATTTTGTGGAAAGCAAAAAAGTACAGTGTTTTCTTTGCAAGTTATATTCAGAAATCGTAAGTTAAAAAGTGCAAAAACCATTTATGTTGCTAATACTGAATAAACTCTTAAAATTCAACTATCAGGTGACTTTTTTGTGTTTTACAGATGATTGACAAGACCAGCACAGACCCATCTGAGGAGATTGAGATTCTACTTCGATATGGACAGCACCCCAACATCATAACACTGAAGGATGTGAGTACAACAAAGGTACACTAGTATCATACTATTGGTTGCCTTTTAATAATACATACTGTATATGTGTGTGCGTTTTTGTATCTTAGGTGTACGACAATGGTAAGCAGGTGTTCATGGTGACGGAGCTGATGCGCGGAGGTGAACTGCTGGATCGGATCCTCAAACAAAAGTTCTTCTCAGAGCGAGAGGCCAGCGCTGTGCTTCACACCATCACCAAGACTGTGGAGTACCTGCATTCACAGGGGGTGAGGACCACCAGCACTAGCTCCATAAACCATGTATTATATAGTTCCTATGTAATTCTTCAACAAATTATGGGGTTCTAATGGAATCCAATAATCCTTGGAAATCTGCCGAATATAAAACCTTGGTCCTCTCTGTTGCATTATTTGAAGTGAGTTTCACTTTGACAAACAGAAAAATAGGAATTTCTATCTGTTAATCACATAATTGTCCAACAAGTCACTTGGCAGGTGACTTAATTATAATTTGCTGTTCTTTACTTGTCAGTGTATACACTTTTCAGAAACTCAATGGCAGTCTCCTTAACAAGAGGCTTTTCCTTCGTCAGGTTCTGTAAACTGCAACATCAGTGTGTTGTCACTGCACATAGTGAGACGTTTTGGTTGATGTGGACATAAAAGATGTGTGTAAACCACTTCTTCATTCCTCCTGTCTGTGATGTTCTCCAGGTGGTGCACAGAGACCTGAAACCAAGCAACATCCTCTATGTTGACGAGTCGGGGAATCCGGAGTCGATCAGGATCTGTGACTTTGGCTTCGCTAAGCAGCTGCGTGCCAACAACGGCCTGCTGATGACGCCATGCTACACTGCTAACTTTGTGGCCCCTGAGGTGAGCGGATCACATGTAATCAGTGTCAAGAACAGTCTCTGGTTCAAACTGAAAACAACAAATTGTGTTAAATTAAAGCATCACTGTCACTGTGTTTATCGCTTAATAAAATGTGTAAATATCTCCGACTTTGATGAAGGTGTTGAAGCGTCAGGGCTACGATGAAGGATGTGACATCTGGAGTTTGGGAGTTTTGCTGTACACCATGCTGGCTGGGTAAATGGAGACACTCAAACAGAACTCATTCATAGACTTTCTCTCATCCCTCTAAATCCAACCCTTATATTTGCCAGTTTTACTCCATTTGCCAATGGACCTGAGGACACACCCAATGAGATCCTGAACAGGATAGGCCACGGTCACTTCAGCCTGACTGGAGGAAACTGGGACACTGTGTCAGATGCTGCCAAGGTACAGCTCCAGATTCTCCGAGTCTCCCGCCTGTTCGACATAGATTAGCCCCCGCCACTGTCATAGTTGATGTTTGCTCTCTTTAGGACCTCGTGTCCAAGATGCTTCATGTGGATCCTCATCAGAGACTGACTGCCAAACAAGTCCTCAAACACCCATGGATTGTCCAGAGAGACAAACTTCCCAACAGTCAGCTCCCACACCAGGACCCCAAACTTGTCAAGGTAACAGCTGAGTGTAGTTCCGTAAAAGTATTATCACTTCAAGAAGAGGTGACCAAGCCTTTAAATAAAACGATAGCTGATTAAACTACATATCAACTGTTTTATTATTCTACATAATACAGTTAAATATTGCTCTGACAAAATCCTCCTGTTGGGATCACAGGTTACATCCTAAGACAGCCACATTATAAGCTCTTGGCTACATAATGTGTAATGACCTTAATGTCATGAGCATTATAATAGTATTAAGAACGACAATAGGAATTAATGTTTTCAGTTTTAAATCTAGATTTAGTTTTAATGTCCATTGTGTTACATTTGGGAGGGTTGATTGGCAGAAATTGAATTAAAAAAAAAACAACAACAACAATTATTCTGTTTA
Source organism: Brachirus orientalis (assembly GCA_016785285.1). NCBI lineage: Eukaryota > Metazoa > Chordata > Actinopteri > Pleuronectiformes > Soleidae > Brachirus > Brachirus orientalis. Next base: position 1,922,670 of record JAFBJR010000096.1, read on the forward strand.
TACAAGTGTATTATGCCTTTATCGACACATTTTGTACAGTTACAACAGTTACTTTGGCAACATTTGTTTTCAGGGTGCAATGGCAGCCACCTACTTAGCCTTGAAGAATTCCCAGCCAACTCCAGAGCTGAAGCCAATCGAGAGCTCGTTCTTAGCTCAGAGGCGCGTCAAGAAGCTTCCCTCTACCTCTCTGTAGAGACTCAAAACAACCAGTCATCTCACTGGAGACTGACCAAAACTGCACCCCCCCCCCCGGCTCCAAACCACCCAGTCAGCCTGCACGGGGACTCACTCTTCGCACATCACTACCAGCCAAGGAACATTGACTGTGGTCCCTCCCTTGTTCTTGTGACCTCAGTTGTCCTGCTCTTGCTGTCATTGTCCTTGTTTGTGTTCGACAGCTGCAGTTAGTCAGTCTCCTTGGACAAAAAAGACCAAAAAGATGGATGGGGTGAAGAGGGCAAAAACAAGTGGGTGCTGTGTTTTGGCAGATGTATTAGTGGATGTCTGTGTGTGTGCGTGTGTTTGTGCATGAGCTGCCAAAAGAATTGACGCAGCCATGTTTTCTTTCGAGGATGAAAGTCTCCTCTTCTCTTGCGTTGCTGTAATCGGTTGTCATTCAGCTTGCTGCACGCCTGTCTGTCTGCTGTTTTTCGTCTTCATGTCCTTTTTGTAAAGATGATGAGCTTTATATTTGCGGTTGTGCTGCCAAATCAACCTGTGTCAACACCACAAAAGCCACAGTATTGTTCTGCTGCTGTTAAATGTCTTTAAAAGAGCATTTTCAATATAAATAGGAAACATTTCTGCCATAAATGCCTCTTTGGCTTCGGTACAGCCAGAAAACAGGGATTCTGGGAAATGTCAAAAGCTGATTGTTTTGTTTGTTTGTATGTATGTTTTGGGGTAATGTCACTCTACGCTTGTGTTTCTTTCTGTTTTGTTTTGTTTTTAATGAGAGGGCGTGTGTGTTCCAGTTGCATGACTTGATCTGTGAGTGAATGTGTGTGTGTGTCTTGCAGGATGCTGCACGGCCATGTGCATGGTCCGGTGATGTGATGATGTCATGTGGCTTCCTTGTTTCTCTCCCTCCCTTTCTCTCTGCTTGGTCCTGCTGGCAACCATTTGAGATGTCTGTTATTTTTATTACTACAAAAACTAGTAAAAATAGGTGGCTTTCTGTGAAAGAACTTGCCCAAGGAACAATGTGGCATGTTAAACTTTGATATTTGCTTTGTTTCCTTGTTTTCTTTTTGTTTCACTGTGTTTCTTGGATAATGCATATTGGATGCTGTTTCCTGTGTTGGCTGCTTTTGTTGTTGACTCTTTTGTTTTTTTGTTTTCGTCAAAAGAAAGTGATTTAAAAATAGTGAAAGACATGCTGAGCACATCACAATCTGTGAACCTATTGTCGTACAGGTCTCTTCTTCTACTTTGCAGAGATGACGGGCTGACTCTTACCTTTGAGCACTTAGGGTCATCCTCTTTGTCCTTTAAAATTCTCTGTCAAGTCACTGGTTATAATCACACAGATCTGCTCTCAGTCTAGAGTATCTTCATCAGCCTCGTTCATTCTTGAATTTGAGACAGCTACAGAAGAGTAAACGTTTGTCACTGTAAGTAATTTCAAAGAGCAGGTCCTGCTTTCTGCTCGGTGCCTATAGGCCTTCAGGTGAGGCACAATTTCTTGCATGGAAAACACAGGAGAACAAGCCAAGCAGCCAGAAGATACTGTACACATGTAGAAGGGAAGACCTGTACTGTGGCGAAATAATCTATGAACCAGCTGTCTTACCTCAAAAGGGATAAAAGTTATATTATAATTATTGTTTGGTGGCAAAACTCTCTCTCCTTTGACTAAATTTATGGTAAGATGTTATTGTATGATAAAGATGAAGATTTTTATATCTTACAAATATTAAAAATTCAGTTGCTACAACAAACTGTTTCTCTAGTTCTGTTTTGGTTGTGACTTAAATGAGTTCCCCAGGATAATCAATAGATTTACAAAATTTAGAGGTAAATAATACAACCAATATCACTTTCATTCCTCTGTATCTTTTATATTGCATAGCTTCAGCTTGTAACCGGCTTGAAAATTTAAACGCCAAACTTTCATCTTATTGCATTTTTTTCGGGTGACTATCGGGTGCTATGAACTTGCAAAGTAGACTGAAAAAAAAAAAAACATTTGAATTTAATTATAAGTGGTCATTGTGTCAGTTTTCAGCTATGACTGTAAAATCTGCAGAGCTATCCTTGATCACATGTGATGTTTAATGATAATTGACTTCCACATGGTCAGTTGTACACAGTATTTCCATCTGCTACATCAGTAGATACACTGAGTTGAGAAATCAACACTGATATCTGACGAGAACAGAGAAGTGGACTGGTGCATGTCCTTAATTCCCTGTTTAGCTGACCTTTGGTGCTGCCCTCTTGTGGCCTCACAGCCTGATGGGTTTCCACTGCTGGTCATGGGGGAATAATTAATTATAACATAATACTTTTAAATTATGTATTTTACAGATAAAAATAATTATTAGAAAAAAACAAAAATCACGGTGTCACACATCTATTGCACAATTGCACAGGAAATAGTAACATTTTAAAGCATGCACACCGTTGACAGTCTGTATGAAAGTGACTTTTTGTGTGCTCCATTCTGTTATTTTATTCCATCTCCTCCTCGTTCACCATGTAAACACTGGTAAACCGGGAACTGTTACAGCAGGTTATGTTCAGTATGAGCTCATAGCATCTTTTCAGTTCAACCTGCTGTTGTGTGTCTCTCTATACACAGCAGTGCCCTCTTACATAACAGTCACACAGGCACTGTCGCTCCTGCTGCATCCGTGTTCTACTGATACACCGAAGTCTACTCCATCACGAACAAGATACCCAGACTCACATTTTTACAGTGTATTCCCAATGGTTTCTTTTTCATTTACTTTGACGTCATTGTACTCGTTATTCACACTGCGATGAATGACTTCCTGCTGTTACACAAACACACACACTCACTGCCTCAGGCTGCAGCAGCGGAAAATTGCAGATATTGATTAGAGAACAGTGGAAAAACAGCTTCATCACTGTCGTATGTCCTGAACGTTCTGCAGCTGTTATCCAGGTTCTGTCTCCTCGTTTTACTACAATTATCAGCTGAACCTGCTGCTCTAACGGATGTTGAATTTTCTTCGCTGTTTGTTACTGTGACAGTGTGTAAGGGGGCGGATGTGAGAGTGGATGAAGACACTGTACAGGCTTGAATAATTTAGTAGAACTTGCTCTCTAATTCACAAGGTCTTATGATCTTCAGTCTGAATCTTTTTTTGTGTTGTTCTTGCAGCTGTGACTTACGGTTGCAAAATGACGCTTACATGGTTCCCTGAGGGTCAGTTAAATTGCATATGCAAGCACAAAAACCTAAGACTAGTGTTTCGTCTTATTCTTGCACTGTACAGCAACATGTTTTCAAGGGTAATTTATCATTTTTATGTTGACAAAATGCGCCGCCATAATTCATTCTAACTTCATAAACATGCACAAACACAGTGTCAGCGGTTCTGCATAAATACACACTATACAATTCATTCTGGTTAATGGTATACAGTAAGACATGGAACACAGGCCTATCTTTGCATACAGTATCTATGGCGAGGCCTTTTTTACATGTAATCGGCAAGTTTGACTCTAGAATTACCTCACAGATATCAGTGATGTAATTTTGTGACTATTATGACTTTCAACTATAGATGTCTGTGTTGCCATTTCTACTAGTCCAAACCGACGTCACAGATATCCATAATTCAGTTTTTACTAGTCAGAATGATGTAGATTTTGCCATTCATGTGTATGTTGTTTGTCATTATAGATATCTACATTCCAGTTGCGGATATCTCTAATCTCTAATTCCAGTTTCAGATACCTACAACTTCATTCTGACTGTCTGAAATTTAATTCAAGATATCTCAGAAGGACAATGTAGATATCCTGAATTGAGGATAATTAGAGTTGTTGATGTGGCCAAAGTGAAGTCATTCTGACTAGTAAAAAGTGAACCGTGCAAATCTCTAACCGCAGCTTTGACTAGTAACAATAACGTTGTGGATATCGGTAGTGAAGTAAAAATTTTAAACCCACTTGCCATACATATCTGCACAAGCTGTGAAAGTTACAGAACACTGATCAACTGCACTACTGCGAGGATAAAACTTGTCATTTGAGCATTATCTGATAAAAACGTTTATTATTTTAGAGTGATCAATAAGCTCCCAATTCTCTAAAAGATCTATGCATCTACATACATACATGACTTGTTTTTTATAACTGGCAGATTTCTTTCAGTAAATCAAGTAGTCTTTGTGAAGTAGATGTGCTTTTGAGATACACTGACATCCTCTTCTTACTATCATAAATTATTATTAATTCAATTATAGTGAAATTACTTATAATTGACATGACATATGTCATGATTAAAATCCTATCCCGTAAGAGGTCCACTTTATTTGACAGCGCAGTAGATGAATGTGAGTAGCATCTGGTTTCCCATCCTCACAACTTTGACTTTATTTACTTAATAACAATTAGGTCTTCTTTACAGGTCTTTACTGCACATTTGTAACACTGCATCTCTAACTCCATCAGTTCTGACGGGATCGATCTGACAAATTGCATCATCGTGATATAACGCCATTCCCTTCCTCCGATTGCTGCATTTTCTTCTCCACCATCAGCCATGTCGATCCTTTTAGTCTAGACAAATATTGACTGGTTCTGCAGCTGAAAGTGATATGATCAGCGTGTGTCTGAAGGAACACACAGGATAAATTCTGTCAAGAAGAACACACACACGACTGAAAATGGTTACTCCATGCATTGCATTTTAAGCACAAAGGATACGAAAATAACTGCCTTCTGCTAAAATGATGCAAAACAGTGAGGCTTTTAGCAGGTCGGGGGTGTGTGTGTGTGTGTGTGTGTGTGTGCACTCATCTCAGGACTGGCATTGCTCAGAGTGTTCTCTCCATGCTTTTAGCTTTAGTGATCTCCAGAGAGATGAGAGAGAAATGCAGACAGACCAAGGAGCAGAAGGGAAAAAAAGGAATAGCTTTTACTTTTAATGCCTATAGAGGAAAATAAATGAAACCTCAAAGACACACTTTAGAGGCCTTTATGAATAGAAAAAGCCAGGAAAACATGATGTTTTGAGGGTACTGTGCTGCCATGGAGCAGGAATTCAGAAAAATAAAGATACTTTTTTTTTTTTTAATCAAAAGTTTCATCAAAAAATAATTTCACTTTAATTTAGTCTGGATAGATAAATGTAGAATTAATGAAAATTTTAGAAACCTAGACAAGATGCTGCAATGGAATTGAATTTTGGAACGTTTTTTTATTTTGTGTTTTTTTAACATGATGCCTGGTTTTGGAAGATACAATTGATAGTGAATATGAGGGTTGAAGCTAAAATCCAGTCTCTCTAAAATCTCAAATGCCCTGCAGATTGCCATCATTGCTGGCAAAATCTTGAGAATCAGGACACACCAGAACACAAGGATGGTTACCCAAAAATCTCTTTTGTCTGATGATAGTTTAACACATCCTTGCACAAATTAGCCACTCGCACACAAAGACAACTGGGCAGATACGAATATCTCTTATCCCTTCCAACCATTTCAATCTATTTATGTTCTGCTCCTTTATAGCTGCCAGTTTGTTGAATGTCTGTTCTCAAGCTCTCTGGTCCAAATGTGCATGTGTGAGTCCAAGTGTGTGATAGATGAGTAATGGATTTCCTGTGCCTGTATGTTGTTCTGAGAAAATGACCAAACCGTTTATACGAACCATTTGTCTTTTATCTTCTGAGTTTAGTGTTGCTGCTGCAGTGATGAGGTGACTGAACCTGTCACTTTCTCATTGAGTAGACCTTCAGACAAAATAATCAAACACATCACAACAGCTGCATCTTGATTCAAATGCTCTGAAATACCAAAACGTGAGATTCTGCAGACCATGTCAATATGAAGATCTTGTTTTCAGTCTTCTTAGCTTTCCTAATTAAATGCATCTTTAAAATCCAAAATTTAAGGGTTTTTACTTTTTAATTTTTACCTTTTTAAATGTCCAGTATTCAAAAGCCTATTACAGTTTCTCTAGTAGCATACCAGTAATGATATTAATAACATTTAACATTTAATAAATCTAATGTATTTCTGACACCAAATTTATAAGCAACAGTCACTCTTGATCACATTTTATAATAGTAAAATACTGTAGTTCCAAATGCACATGTGTTTGTTTTTTGTGGGGGTGAACTTCCAAAGAAGAATTGTGATTATGAACACTAAGATGATATAAGGGAGCAAAACCCACCCCATGCTTTCGCCATTTGATATTGAAGCTGTGTTGCTAGGGGCAACCATCTGAGCAGAAAGAAAAAAGGAATAAATAGGGAAATAGAGAAAACAACAGATGAGAGAGCGATGGCAGCAAAGGTATGGTTGGCAGAAAGTGAGCCAAATGGGATCAGCAAAGAGGAGAGAGACGCAATACGTCAGCATCTCATGCCTCACTCTGCCTCGCTTGACTGAGCAGAGCTGATCAAAGCAGACGATGAAGCAAAACAGTCAAGCAGAGGACACAACAGCCTGCCAGCATCAGCAGCAGGGAGGCAAGGCTGCCCAATCATCAGCTGACATGCCCATGATTTCAGCATCCAATGAGCTGTCAGCGGGCTCCTCCCCTGCACAACTACACGGATGCAGAGACGGCACAAGCCTTGCTCGGCTCTCTTATTAATGAATGGAGCAGTTCCCAGGCTGCATCGCTGCTCGTCTCTGCACTGACTCCTCGGCTGCTGCTCCTACTCAGGAAGACTGAGGAAAAACATCAGCAGCAACAAGGACAGCAGAAGCACAGATCGAGCTAAAAGACTGACCATGAAGAGACGACAGAGAAACAAAGACTACCTTGAGGACACAACCGAGACCTTGGCAGCAGCTATTACAAACGCTGACCCACATCCAGATCTGCGTCCACCTTCACCATCCTCATCTTCACCCCCTCTCCCTCCATTAGCCATGACACCTTCTACGTCTGCCTCAGCTCTCCTTGCACTGGCCTCCCCAGCCACCAGACGCTCCATTTCTATGGGAGACTTCCGGAGGGTGACAGGGGCTCTACTAGCAGGTTCTGATCCCCCATCCACCTCAGCCACAGTCCCCTCCTCCAAACTTGTCACCCCCAGCTCCAGCATGGAGTTTGAGGCAGCTCGCCGGCGTCTCCTGGAGGTGGAGGAGCGTCAGCGTGTTATTAGAGAGATGGAGCGGCGGCTGGAGGAGCTCAGAGAAGTGTTTGTGCGCTCAGAACAGCAGGTGGTGGTTCATGGGGAGCTAGTGTCAAGGATATCTAATACAGCCCAGCAGGGGGAGCTGTATGTGGCTGAGAATAGCCAACGCCTGAAGAAAGGCCTGAAGTTCAAGAAACATCGACCCACCATTGTCTTCTCCTCCATGCTTGGACTCCGCACGTGCCTCCCCTGGCCTGTGAAGCTTAAATAATACAACGAGAACTGATTTCAACATTTGCTTTACACAAACATATGGAGAGACTTCAATTTTTTGGCTTATCACACATGGATCACTGCTGCTCTCAAATTTCCACCGTTCTGCTATTATATCCTGAGGCTGGTCCTCCCTCTCCTTAGAGTGCCTACAATAATCACAAATGCTAGTAAGGAGCTTCATCTTCAATGAATATCACAAAAAATTCTCTGGCTTTGCAAACCAGTTAAGCCAGTACCAGTATATTCCGTCCAGAATTTCGTCACACTTTTATTGTTTTGCAGATGTGTTGGACTTGCATTACATGAGAGATGGTTTACTGATACGGAAGCCATGGTGCATGGATGAGTCATTTCTGGTGATGTGGGTGTAGTGGTTCAGAGTCAGACTGACCTGTGAAGCACTAGGAGCTTTGCTGTACATCTTTTATTTTTTGCGGCAAAGGACAAAAATAGCCAATATGGATGTCAACCGCTCCAACGGCAGAAAAGGAAAACAGGAAAGGGGACTCAGATGAAAGAAGAAAGAAAGATTCTGAACAACACCAGAAAAGGACAAAAGTTGAAGCAGCAGCAGAGATTGCAGCACAAGATTTGAAAAAGAGAAAATGCACAAATGAGTGTGTGATTTAAAGGCTGAGACATTTTAATCAAGCCTAACTTCTAACCTCTCTGTGACCACTCACACACTAGCACATCCCCTGATTTTGGAAGCATGAAACAGTGAACGACAAGAAAGCAGGAGTGGAGTTCACATTGGGACAATTCCACCTGTGGCCTATTTTCATCCAGTCACCTAGCAACCACTACTTTCTCTATCCTAAATCTGCCTCACAAATGTACAAAATGTGTCCAGCAGAGCCGCGTTACTACGCCACAGATCGACAGCTGTAGAAACCTGCTGAAAGACTTAGGAAGCGGATAGAAGTGGGTTTGTGGTGGAAATTACTGATGTAAGCTTATTGAACCTGCTTTTTATTTAAAGATTAGGGCATGCACTTCAATTAAACCATGCATACTGTAGTAAGGAAATCTAAGGCCGTCCATCACTGTTTGCTGATTGTGTCTTGGTTTCTGAATGTGATGCGATGTAGAGTTCTGACACTTCACCGGTGTAGTTTGTACTCCTCCAGCTTCACTGGTATCGTGTCAGTAAATGAATGTTTAGTTTCAGTTTATGATGAAGCTAAAACAGTTTTAGTGGATCAGTTGATAATTATGTTGTAATCTTTTATGAAAAGAAGCATCTTAGTCCCATATGCAGAGGATGACCTAATGTATGCATCTATGAGCACCCTCATTTTGGTTTCATTGTGTTACAGAATGACTATTTCTATTCTATTTCATATATTTCACCAATCCCTAGTGTGTGCTTGCGCGTATGTGTGAGTTTGTGCACACTTCTGACCTCTTTAGAACATTTTGTGGCATAAATACTGACCTTGTCAGGGCCAGTAGTCCTCATGGAGTCCAAAACCTGGTTCTAATGAGGCAGAACCTCATTTCTGAGGAATTAGTTATGTTTAGAGTTAAGATTTGAATAATAGTTAGGGTTATGCATTAACTAATTATAGTTGAGGGATAAGGCTTTGTTTTGCAAACGAGTGGAAGTCAATGCAGTGTCCTCAGAAGAATAACAGTGCAAACCTGTGTGTGTCTGAGGGAAAGAGAGAGCACAACCAGTACACCAGGGAGATCTATTTTTGTCTTTCAAAGGTTATGGCAGAGAGACGGGCATTCAGTCTTGGTGCGACATTCACACCTTTAAAAACTGTGCATAGTGATCCGAGTGCATTGAAGCATGCAGCTATTCTGTACATCCTCTTGTTTGCTCTTCTCTGCAAACAAAAGAGAATGGCTGTTTACCAGAAAGGGTTATGCTTTGACTGTGTAATTGGACACTGTAGGCTTAAGATATTCCAATTTAAATTGCTCCCTAGTTGCAAAGCTAGGCATGATGGGAATATGTACCTTCATTCGACATGCATCAGAGATGAAGGAGGTAATGGTGTATTTCTCTAAGACCAGGTCATAAAAGAGAAAATAAAATATGATGCATGTGAATGTAGGTGCAAAGATTTAATGCACAAGTTTATGATATATATATATATATATACTGTATATATAGGACATCAATTTTAATAAATTAGAACAATACCACATGCTAGCTTTGTTTTCTAATTTGATTATAAGGGCTTAAATGATTGTCTAAGTTTATTGGTAGCATAGTAAAAGGGACACTCTACCTAATTTATACACAAGCTACTAACCTAGATCACTTCTTGGTGATGTTGATGAGGAGTTTTTAAAATAATTAGCACACGTGGATGTTATTTTGTTGCATAATAGGAGATGCTAACTCCTATATTTCTGGAGTTTAAAACAAAATAAAAAAGAAATTTAAATAATCAGGGTATCTGTCACTTAGACTTTTTATAAATCTTAGTGCTTTTAAACTGCAGTACCTTCCTGCTCTAGTTTGCCCTTTATACAGAGATAATGTTCTTGATTCTCTGTTGATGTTATCTGCTTTTAGTTTCCTCAATGCCACGATTGAATGTTGACTTAGTAGAAGCATTCCACATGTCCAATGGAACTACAGTTTTCTGTGCACACCTAATGTATAATAAAACATACAACAGAGTTGAGATCATTGATAGCAGAGTGCTTATGTCGAATTATAGGGTCTCTTTGGCCAAATCTGTGGTCACAGTCCTAAGCTATACTGTATATGAATATACAGCTGGCCTCTATATTGCTTTTTAATGCCTTATGTAATTTTTGTCCATCTGTAGTTATAGGAACAATAGTGATAATACAAAAGATGGGGAAGATGCCGGTTAACTCAAGAACACCATGAACCTCACAGAAACATTATCGGGTCAGAGGGAGGAAAAAAAAGTTTTGCAACTTTTTTGTGTTTTTCTATGAATAAAAAGTAACACAATGCTTTCCAAAGATTTCTGGGCCCACTTGCAGAATGAATGTAATTTTACTAAAGAATTTCTTTGTTTTTTTTCCTGAAGATGAAATCTTAAGTATAATCACAAGCTTTTGAACCTGTGTTCAGCAATGAATCACTTTCTTTCTCTGGAATTATATTTAAGGTCAGGTACAGAGAGGGATGGTGATTCTGGGAACTACAACTTTTTACAGTTACAAAGCCCTTTATTTACGCTTACAAATGCTGGTCAACCACCGGTCCAAAACCACCTCTTGTGTGTATTTATGCTCTTGAATGTTTTAATAATTTGTGTTTTGTTTCTGTGATATGCGTTATGTTTGGTATTTATGATCTGGTGGACTAAGCACAGAATGTTCTTATCTCTGTTCACAGCATAATGATATTCTACTTCAGTATGAATGTTGGGTTGAATTTTACTAAAAAAAATGCTGAAAAATCACAACGGGTTTAGAGTCAGATGACTTTCAGTGAACCAGCTTTTTTATAATTGCATAATTTTTGCCAGATTTATGGTAATGTGGGCATTTTCACATAAAAGAAAATTCAACATTTAGTTTAAAAGCAGCTGGTTAGAAAGTTATTTGTTCCCAAACCTTTGTGATGTACTAGCACTGTGTCTGCAGTTAATGAATGTATGTTCTGTTTTATTTTATGCTTAAATGTGTGACCACTCTTTTCCTGTTCTGGATATTATCGTATACTTGAGCACAGAGCCGCAATGTACAAGACAAATTATTTACCAGATTGACTTAATTTGAACCGTCATCAGGTTTTGTAAGATATATTAAACTATTAGAATAAATCTGAATGACTTAAATGTTGCAGAGAATTGACTCTGACTGTGGAATCTGCTTTGCATGAAATATTTATAAGGTGAAGGTTCTAAATATTACATCTTGTAGAAAACTGCACATTGACATGACAAGACACTGGAGGCCAGAGAGAAACAAACTGTGCCAAGTCTACATGAAGAACATTCCTTCTGTTGCCATTTGCTTGTCAATCAGCAGTTTTCCCCCATCTGATTATTTGGTTAAATAATGGTTAGGTAACACAAAGTTCACATGAAAATGACAGAATGCTGGAAATATGTATCCCAGTGTATGTGCCAGTGCTCATTATTTCAAGCCAGGATTTGTGAAGTTGCATTAAGCTGATGGTTTTTCCTGTTGCTCACTTAATGAAAGGCATTAACAATAAACAGTAGATGGGTTTAATGCAGCTCTCAGCATCTGGGGTATTAGAAAGTTTGAACATCCTCTTCCAGTCTTTTTAGAGATTGCAGACCCTGATGACCCCCCATACAAACAGAACATACTCATAAATAGAATGCTAATAATGGACATAAGCCACTCTTCCCAACCCAGGAATGATAGAAATGTAGAGATTAGTGCAGGCTTTACTCAGCATTTCATGTATTAATATTATATTCAACTGTGTGTGCATTAAATAATCTTTGTTTCTAGTATCTGCAGTGGGTTGGAATATGTCTGCCTGTTGGATATGTCCTAGCTGTTGGAGAGATGAATGGTTAAGTAAGTGACAGGTTGGTGTTTCATCATCCTGGCATTGGGATGGAGGGTCAGGCTAAGGAACATCTGGGGGAAGAATAAGCTGGAAGGGTGGAGAGGTGCAAGGAAAAGTGCCAAGAAAGATGGATGGAGAGATTTAGTTGAAGGGAGGTACATCAGAAATGACAAGAAGTCCAAATGTATCTGTCAGGGTTTTTTTTTTGTTGTTGTTTTTGCACAGTACTTAATGTGTGTTAAATTTTGCAAGTTTCCAGATATTTAGCAAGAATTCATCTGAATACTGCAATGCTCCTTTTCCAAGAAATGCCCCATTAAAAGCTATAATGTTAAGCTTTTGATTATAAACCATTATCCATTTCCAACCATTGTCAAATGAGTTCATGCAATGATGGTTAAGCCTATCAGCGCCACAGGTCTTTCTCTGCATTTCTCAACATAGCAGTGTTTTGTTTTCGTGTCTGTCGTGACTCAGTAGTTGTCTGTTTTGAAAAGCTCTGCATGCTCACCTGAAGCTTGGGATAAGTCTGGTTAGATTTATATCACAATTTTAACTGCTTTGCTGAACGCACAGAGATACTGTAATACTGTAGCTGCTCGGACAAGGAAAGTCTCTTTTAATATAATAGGATATTCTTTATTGCATTTAATGTGAATGACTACTAAGATGCAGTGTGTGGACATTGCATAAGTAGATTTGTCAGCATTACAGACTGACTGAACAAGTGCCAACTACTTATTCTGTTTTTAATTTAAGCCCATAAATAATTTAGTCTGTAAGTTCTGGCTGATTGATTACTCAATTACACTTATGTGAAAGATAAATATGAGCTTAATTAAATCAATTTAATTGCTGCCCAGAAATGACAATATTCAGCCATTTGTTTTTAGTGAAATTTCTTTATACACCACTGTATTTTAACGGTGACAAAAATGCTGTTACTTCACAAACTCGTTGTTATTTTCTTGGGCCGTACTCGGTATAAAAAAGTTAGAGAACTTGAACTGAAGCCTGAGTTTTCACTGCAGATGACAGTTTGACACTTTATTAGACACTTTTAATCCAAAAAGACTCTCTAAAAAAAAAAAAAAAAGCTACTTGTTGGCTGTGATCTGACGTCTCATTATTGTTCACCTTATCATCGATGTTGTAACACAATACCAGCAGAAATGGTGACAAGCAAATACTCCTCTCCAGTTTCTTAAAGGAATGATATTTAAAGAGGAAAGTGGCTGGGACCCGTCCACCTTTAGTCGTCCACTGTCTGTCTCACTCTATCATTACCCCTATCACTGGCACTACTGGTAGTGTCTAACCTCCACTGCACAATGGTTTCTGTTGTTTTCTTATATAATGTGCAAATTAATCTAAATCTAAAAGTGTTTGTTTTAGAACAAAGATACAACCGTCTCTCCCCTTCATTTTCTGATTGACTGCCACTTACTGTACAAAACCAAAGATATGAAATCAGAAGGCATCGAATCAAATTTACAACATAAGATAACACTGTTTTAGTATACAGTTGTTTATAATGCCGAACATAAGACAAATATGTACAATAAATTGGGTAGAATTGCTATGAAATGTGTGGAGCGCTCATGCTCTGTATTCCCTCAAGGTTCCTCATTTCTCCCAGATAATCTGTACAATAAGTGCAATTGAGCTGCTGTGACACCCACATGCATACAGTAAGTTAAAACTGTGTTCAATGTACAGATTACCGCAGTAGGGTATTGTTACTGACAAGCACTCGTTAAGTGACTTTTCCTGGTAGAGCAGAGTCATTTTTTTTCCCCTCCTTTCTCCTAACACACCATCGTTATCCCAGGTTTTTTTTGTTTTTACAGACAGATGGCTGGAGCCAGAAGAAACAAGATCCTCCTCTCTCTGTGTTGCCTGTGAGCTATGCCCAGAGTCAAGATGGCTGGGCTTCAGTTTCAGATCTCTCCTCAGGGCTGCCCAGACGCCTGGCGTTGTGGTGGAGACAGGCTGGCAGGCACAAAGCCGCTTTATTCCCGGGGCAGGCTGCAACAGACCTAAGGCAGGTTTGAACCTCAATCCAGTCTCTCAGTATGCTGTGATCAAAAAGACCACACAGTTTCCATCCATGACAAGAAGAAGCTCCATGTGTATTCAGCGTCTGACGTGAGTACAAGTTTATACACAAGCTCTGCCAACTCTTCAGAAGAGATCTCAACAATTTTAAAGTGCCTTAAGGGGTTTTGCCCTGCAGGTAAGATTTGCCTCTAGTTACTGATCCTAGATCATTTTAACATTTGTAATATAAATTGTGCATAATAGCTAATGGCAGTCTCCTGAACCGCAAATGATTCTGTACCTAATGTTAGTGTTCCATGGGTATAAAAACATGTAGCACTTAGAAAACTGAGGACAAACCATCAGGGGGGAAACACTTAACAGCTTTTTGTGGCTGTAAATCCCTCATGTTCCATTATTAGTTTCCGTTTTATGTCAATGTTAAAAGGTATAATCTCTTACTCTGTGTCAATCTGTGTCATTTATGTCCTCAAGTGCGCCTTAGTTGCAGTTGTATCCAGGAGAATAACAATGTTCTCTCCTGTAGATAGAATCCACTGTGTGATGATAAGGTCCCGGTAAGCATCCCTCTCTGTTTCAGTTCAGTATTGTTAGTTACTACACAATACTTTGACATTCCCATGTCCTTCAGTCTGTCAGTTTGTGCACATAATTTACAAGAAAGGTCCCAGACCTGGACGGTTCCCCCTCTATGTGACCAACCTGTTGGGATAAAGAATAAAATGTGAAGACATTTTAAAAGTCCTGTCTTTAACACTGTAGATTTCATTTTACTGGTTCATGTGAATTTTTTTGAAAAATTACATCTAAGTCTGCAGGCAAATCAGAAATTCTCTCACATAGGATGTTTTAAGACAGACTTTTCACACTGTTAATTGTCCGTGATCAAATCAGATTTCTGTCCAGCCATAATCGATTTATCTGCATAGATTCATTTGGCAACAATGTAGGATTACCCGCATACTGAATATGGTGTGGTGTGTAAAAATGGAGATGCATAATCTGGCTCTCCCAGTAGTTGCTCTGTCAAGCCGCAGTACACAGCCCCTTTGTTGTGTGAGAAGAACTCGGAGACAGAGTTCTCCTCCTTAAAATTCAGCAGTGTGAGTGAATCCTGCCAGTTCTCTTGGCACTGGTTTTGTGTCATATCAAGTGACGGCTACATGAAATCCAAATTGAGCAGCCAGAGCATTCAGAGTTGCATCTATAGGATTCTGATGAATTGCTCTTCAAACTACTTTAAGTTCAATTTCTTTTGTTGTTGTTGTTTTTTTGTTTTGAATTTCAGATTTTTTTCCCAGGGCCACACATTTGGTGAAGTGGTTAGCACTCTTGCCTTTGCAACCAGAGGGCTCAGGTTCGCAACCCAGTTGGAACAAGGGCCTTTCTGCAAAGAGTTTGGATATTCTCCCCATGTGTGTGGGTTCCCACTGGGTACTCCAGCTTCCTCCCACAGTCCAAAAACATGCAGATTTGGGGATTAGGCCAATTGTGTTGTGTTGTGTTTACATTCAAGACACTGTGAATGTAAAAGGGCCTTTATGTCCTGTGATGGACTGGTGACCTGTCCAGGGTGTACCCTGCCTCTCACCCTATGTCAGTGGAGGATAAAGTGGTAGAGAGTGAGTGTGAGATTTTTTTTTTTCCCCTTTAGAGCTCTGAACGAGGTCTAAGATGGCAATTTAGAAAAAAGTTGTAGTTGCACTTACCCACCAGTGGGGGTCATTATTTGCCGTAACAACAATAATTTCATCTTTGAAAAAGGCAAGCTGCTCAGAACTGCCTGCTCGGCAGTCCACTAAAGCCTTGACACGCTTCTGATGTGGTCTGCTGCCAGAAACCTGGAGGAGACATGTCATATATTTCTCAGTTTGCCACTAGCACGTTCAGAGTGACTGTGAAATCTCAAAGGCCTTTTTCTGATGCTCCAGTCCTCTGAAATAGAAGACTGTGACACAGAGGCTTCGAACCACTGGCTGAATATAAGAGATGCGTGTGGATGTACCATAGCATTCCTGCGGGGTCGAGGGGCACAGGTCACAGCAGATGATGATGGGGCTGGGGCAGGAGCTGCAATGAGGCCCGAACTATTCCCCGTTAAACTGCAGTACAGCTCCTCCTGGCTGCCCACGCAGCTCGGAGACAAGACGCCACATTTCCCCTGGTTGCCTCCTCCACTGCTGGTCCTTCGATACGATGTGGTCTTCTCTGAGCTAGAGAATGATGCAAATGTATAAAGAAATTAAACCACTCAAACAAGACCTTAATCATGTGGAGTTGTTCATGAAAAGTGAAATGAGCTGGATTATGGTACAAACTAAAGCTTTACCTGTATTTAATTTTAAAATTTGAAAAATAAGAAATGCAGCACTAAAACCCACAATTTTGGAACTGCAAACCATGGAGAAGATCACTCTTAATATAAGAAGGTTGGCAGATGAATTAAAAGAAAGTGGGTTATGATTAAATGAAAATCTGAAGATAATCAATATACATCCAGCTTGATTGTCCAGTGTGAATGTGCTATTCTACTCTACATAGTAAAGCAATATTTAAAGGAAAGTAAAATAAAGGTAATGGGTTTTTTTCCACCATTTTTACTTTCATATTATTTTGTTTAAAGTGAGATGTGTAACCTGGATGCAGCAGCATATCTGTATTACCTGACAGGCCCTATGTGATTCTGAGAGGACGCAGGTGAAACACAACTTTGAGACCCAGAACTTGCGCCAGGTTGACCATCCCCTGTCTGCCTCTGTCCCCTCAGCAGACCTCCATGTCCATGGGGAGACTTTGCAGGTCTGCCACTTTGGCCTTGACTCTCTGCATTTGATGAAGGAGGGGTGTGTTTCACCTGCATCTGGGGACTTGAGGAGTGGGAGGGTGAATTAGAGCAACGTCTTGGGATGATGTTTCCTTCCTGTGCTGTGACCGAAATCTGGGGGTCTGAGCGACCTGTTGGGGGGGGTGGTGAAGTAATAAATAAATAATAATAAATATAACAGAACAACAATGCTAAACATTCAAAAACCCTGTGCTGCCAAGATCTGTTTGAGATTTGTTTGTGAAATTCTAATCTGTGCCTATATTAATCCATTAAGTAAAATAAGGTCAGTTGTCATACTGTTTTTACTGTAAAATTTAATTATAGGCTGCAACAGAGTCGGTGAACTGTACAGAACAGCTAGTGTTAAAAATGAGGTTCGAATTTTTTTTTTTTTTTAATGTAGTGGGTACTGTGGTAATAAATTAATAGCTGTGCCCCTTTATTTTAGTGTGTTCTTTGGTACAAAGCAAGATGTGCCTATATATTACATATCTTTTATATTTCCACTCTGTACCCCTAATCCTAACCCGTTCTTAGTAAATAAACATACAGTTTAGAGGTGGCAGAAAAATGTTGAATCCAGCATCTCACCTCTCTGGATGGATTTGGCTGGCAGTGGTGGTGGCCCTGATGCTCCAGAGGGGGCGCTGTTGGCAGGTGGATTTCTGTACAGGAAGTCTAGATTCTCATATGTCTGGCAGGGCCTGCTACCTGAAGTAGCATTAGCCACACTCCAACGGGCAAAAGAAGAGCTGCCACCACCGTTGGAAGTCAATGGGGAGCGGTTCTTGGGTAATGGGCTCACCTGTGAGGAAGTGGAGAGGATCGAGCACGTCGTTAACTTAATTACTTTCATTTTGAGAGGTTTAATGATTTTGAGACTAAAAATATGATCTTATATCCATGTTCTCACAAATAACTAACTAACTAATATTCCTGTAACCTATTAATGTAATAAAACTCACTTTTACTTACACATTTAATACTATGTATATATCAAGTTAGGGGAAGCTGTACATATTCTTAATCATTACATACCATGTGCATGTCCATGTGCATGTGCACCACCTTTGTGCATGACTATTTTGGTCATGCACAAAGGTGAATGAGCCAGAAGTGTGGGACCATTTTGGTGATCAAACCAAAATAGGTATGAACTAAACTGAGGTCTGAAAGAAATTATGGTTTGGGAGAACAGTTAAACCCTGTAGTTGATCTTTCATCATTTTTCCACATTAGAAAAGTGTGGTCGAGAACCCCTAAGACATTCATGTCCAGTCTTTGCAAAGGCTTTTTTGGCAGCGGGACAAGATCAGTAATGGGTTTTTCCAGGTGTGTGTGTGTGTGTGCGCGTGTGTGTTTCATTTACCCTCTCGTCGAGGTCATCCTCACTGTCATATAGCTCTTGAGATTGAGTCTCCCATATGAACTCCACATGGATCTGCGAGTTAAACTTCCCACTCTGGGCCAGCTCCAACTAAAACAACACAGAACAGAATCACAACTGCTCAGAATACTCATGCCCTTGTGCACCGTGTATTTGTCTACATCAGCTATATTTCAGCTGTGTACTGGTTTTAGTTTCTAGTTCTTGGCTAGATATCGTGGTGTATATATATTATGGAGGAACAGGTATGCATCTGTACAAATATTTTAGTTTCTGAGCTAACTGAGGTTAACATATATACTGCATGTATGTGTATATATATAAACATTGAAACAGCAGGAAAAAGACGTTAAAGAAATCCCCATCTAAATGCAGATTCCTGATCAAAAAGAAAAGAAACTTCAAATAATAAAGCCAATACACAACATGGCACAGTTCTTTTTCTGCTGTAACCTTCTTGGTTTTAAAACAGCAAGCCTCCAAAATAAGAATTTGCGAAGTCAAACAGGATATTACACAGTTCTGAGTCAGCAGGGCAGATGGCCGGTAAGAAAATAAAACTAGTTTGTAAATGATGCACAGTGAGACCTGATGAGGATAAAATTCCTTGTCCTGTGAGAGAGATCTTAGCTGACCTTTGCTGCACAGGGAGTTAATTTAAGGTCATATTTCAAGTTGTGGACGTTGTCTTGCTTTGTTTCTGGGGTTTGCTTTCTGGAAGGCGTAGTTTTAATTTTGCGACTGAATGAACTTTCCCTCTCACAGTGGGTGTTCTTTGAAAATATCAAAACTTAAAGTCAAATTTCAGCCAATTCCTTACCAGGTCAATGCACTGTGTGAGCTGCAGTCTCCTCGCAATATCAAGGGCCATCTCTCCTGATGAATTCACTGTCAGAGATGTTTAAAAATTGTTAAAGGAATTCAATAACCGCACAGATTATAAAAATGTTTAATTTGGCAAAGAAACATACCTGTGTGTAGGGCTGCCTTTGCTTTCAGCAGTAACTTGAGAGACTCAGGCTTGTGATACAGGACACTGTAATGTAGAGCTGTGTTTCCTTCTGCTGTACTCTTCTCCAGACAGTTGCTGTAGAGAGACCATACAGAAAATATACATGATCTTATATATCACCAACCACAGGCATTTATCAGAAATAGTGACCAGAACTTAAAACTGTAGTGCACAACTTTTAAATAAAAAAAGAAAAAAATGTTGGTAACATTCAAACCACTGTCAAACTCATTTACACAGTGCTGATCAGGCCTACTCTTGCCTTTGCAGCAAGACCCGGTTCGCAACCCGGTCAGAACAAGAGGCCTTCTGCATAGAGTTTGCATGTTCTCCCCATGTGTGCGTGGGTTCTCACCGGGTACTCCAGCTTCCTCCCACAGTCCAAAAACATGCAGATTTGGGGATTAGGCCAATTGGACACTCTAAATTGCCCGTAGGAATGAATGTGAGAGTGAATGGTTGTCTGTCTCTATGTGGCCCTGTGATGGACTGGCGACCTGTCCAGGGTGTACCCTGCCTCTCATCCTATGTCAGCTGGAGTTAGGCACCAGGGCCCCCCCGCGACCCTCAGTGGATAAAGCGGTAGAAAATGAGTGAGTGAGTGATTAGGCCTATCAGCTTAACACAGTTCTCTCTGTGTTGCTCAGTATAGTGGAGAAAATGGCGACATAGCATGAGTGAAGTGCAACAGGTGGAAGTATAACTAAAAATAAAAAAGAGGTTAAGAAAAGATTCAGAAACAAACTCTAATGCTCCAAAAGTGGGTCGAGGGTACACAAACGCTTCCTCAGTCAGAGCCGATAGTATTGCTTACAGAGGCCATTTTTCAGGACACAGCATACACACATAAATATATTGTTTCTGTTCACAAAGACTGAACATCAACAACAACAAAAAGTTACACACTGCAGCTTTAATCCCTTTATACTGAGGATACATTAAACACTGGATTTTTGTTAATGTCTGACCTGTTCTGGCAAAGGAAATCCACCATTGCTAGAGAACTTTGCTCCTCCAGACGCACAGCAAGATGAAGCGCCGTCTCTTTGATCCCCTGAAACAGGAAGTGAACAAATAAGGCCACACCATTGACCCACAAGAGATTTTTCATCTGCACGGGACTTTTTTCGTCTCATCAGTTGCATCAAGTTGATTCGACTTGTATCTGGCAGTCAGTGAAATCTGGGGTTAACACTTAAATTGTGTTAAAGAGTGGAAACATCCCTACAGCTTTAAGGATTATTTGTGAGGTGGGAAAGGAGGAGCGTGACGACGACAGAAGTGTATTTGTAACTAAATGAGTTTG
The DNA here is from genome assembly GCA_016785285.1 of Brachirus orientalis. Lineage (NCBI taxonomy): Eukaryota > Metazoa > Chordata > Actinopteri > Pleuronectiformes > Soleidae > Brachirus > Brachirus orientalis. The sequence continues at coordinate 1,943,322 of JAFBJR010000096.1, forward strand.
TCTCCCTTGAGATGCATGTTTTGACGTAAAAGCTGAAATATACACACACACACAGTGTAGTCAGTGGTATCACACACTTGTGCCGCAGAGGAAGTTTATGACAAGAGAGAAGAATATGATTAAAGACAAGAAAACATGCCATTGGAGAGAGAGAGGAGACAGGGGACACAAGATGAGAGGATGAGGAGAAGGAAAAAGGGAGGGACAGATTGGATTAGAGGCCTACAAATAAATAAAAGGGCCTCAGACCACCCAGCCACATGAACCATGCACGAGAGGACAATTAACACATGCGTCACATACTGTAACTATCCACACGCCTCCAACATACTGTATGTAATTAAGTATTTTAACTCAAGGAGGGTTCAATTCCATTTGTAGCCAGTTTTAAAGTGACTTTTTCCTAAAAAGGACATCAAAAAGATTCATTCATGCCAGTGTGGAAATCAACTTGTGGCTGTAACTTATTTTCACCTGTCCATCAGGTAGTGTGAGTGGTTTGGCCAGGTCCGCTCCCTCAGCGTAGAGCTGGAGAAGAAAAGTGAGGTCCCTGCTCCTCACCGCGTCATACAGCCGGCCTGGATCTGCCTCCTCTCTACGAAGGACGTACCGACGCTCAGCATATTTAGACACAATGTACTCCTTTCTGGCATTCCTGGTTGGACAGGACGCAGAGTTTAATGAAACTGAAATTCCTGATGATTACAGTTTGTAGTTATAAGAACAAAATTGTGGGTTTGAATTAAGTCAGGGACTCACATGTCACTTTGTGGCAGTGGTTTGACAGAGTCATTTGGAAGGCCTGCCTCCATGATGTCATTGAATCTGGTGTTGCCAATACTGACGGCCAGCTGGAGTGAATGTAACCACAAAGATGTGGTGTAAAAGAATGTCAATGAAAGGCAGATGGTTACATAATGTCTGTAATTAAGAAATCCTGTCAGGACTGTGTCTGTTTATTTGGTGTGGTGTGCTTTTCCATGTGTGACTTTTGTACCAGGAGCTCAGATGTGCTCAGCAGGTCCAGAGTGAGAGATTGGATCCTGGAGTAGTGAACACCGAGCTCTCTGTGGATCCCAGAACACTCGATACAGGTCAGAATGCCGAGATTTGTTGACAGCCATGTCGGGTCTACAATACACAGAGCAAAAAAAAAAAAGCCTGTTCAGCAATGCATGATTCTTATAGACGTACTGCAGCATCTTTGACAGCAAACACTGGCTGACCTGGAGCACCACAGTCAGCACAGGCCTCATTTCCAGGCATGTGTCGAAGCTCAGCGATGATGGCTCGGGAAAGTTCCTGGAGCCCACTGTCCTGGAGATGGAGCTGATCTCCTCCAAGTGCTGTGTTGAGGGCGTCCTCTTTGCTGTTCTGCAGCACCGACACCCAGCTGAAGTATAGACAACACAATTGATTGTTTTATTTACTTGTTTCCCCCAATTGTCTTGTGATAACTCATCACTCTCACTTTCTTTACCAACCGGCCACAAACTGAACCTCGCGTTTTTCATTTCTGAAGTTCCCATTAAACCATTTCCATTCGCCTCTGTCTCTAAACACACACAGCAGATCAAAGAGTCTGCCAGGAGGCCCACACACAAGGGATGGGCAGGGGACAGAAGGCTCCATATGAAACCCCATTCAACACCACAACACACCAAGTTCCCTCATTTGCTGTCTGTGGCTAGAAAGAGAAGTCCCACCCAATAGCAGATGGGCCGGGGTCTCCTGGAGGACAACTTTTCTTCCGTCATCTCGTCTTTCTTTTCCTTTTTGTCAATTGTCCACCCTGTTTCCTTTTCTCTGCATACAGTATCAGACCATACAGTCTTTACACCACTTCACTGAACAACCTTCGTCTTTCTGTTTTACTCTTAATCCCTTTTAATTCACTTCACTTTTAAGTGGAGTCAACTTTCCAATGCTGGCCTAAGATCAAACTAAAAATTCCTATACAGTGAAGCATACAATGAAAAAAAATGTGTTTTAATGCTTACATTATACATTCCTGCTCGTCTTCTGCCTGGAAATGGTATGTGCGATTATCTGCAAAGAAGGAAAAATGGTAGTTATTGTCAATTGAGCTTGAAATTATGAGTTATACAATAAATGCTGACGTGAAGACAGATCAAAAAATTAAATGGGACATTGGAAGCAAGAGCTGAATGAATACACACAATCATCTGTTTTATGTCTCAACAGTGTAGATTAATCATAAGGAATAGCTGGCGTTTGTCCCAAGTAAAATGTGCTCTGATCTTGATTGCCATTCATGTGGGAACTAAAGAGAAATACTTTCATACAGCTGCACTGCAGACGACTCTTTAATGTTGACATGATGTGGGTACTGTGTAAAAGGGAATGAACTTACGAGTGACCAGGTCAAAGGTTCTCCTGTCGTCAGGGTTTGGCCGCACCTGACATGTCAGTAAGTTTAACTTGGCAGGCGGTCGATTGATCTGAAGGCGTGTGCACACACATACACACATACACACATACACACATACACACATACACACATACACACACACACACTTTGAAATCAGCATGTGCTCAAACTAATTTGGATGCAGTTCAACTGACAGATGCTTGGTGACGGTTGAACTTGTGTGTCCTCACCGTGCTGTGGGAAATCGTCAGGCAGCCAAATTTGACTCCACACTTTCTCTTCTGCCACACCTTCCTGATCCTGCAGTACAAAGTGTCAACATCAGAAGCACCATCAGATTTTGTACACTGTCATTTCATACTATCAATGTGACAACACTGCCTAAATGGTTGCACTGCAGGTTTGAATAATAAAAACCTGTGTTCGGCCAGTTTTATCTTGTTCACAGCATTTCAGTCTTGCTTTCATTATCGTGGTTGACAAACAGCTGAAAACCTTTTCAACTTTGTGTCCATGGCTCAAGCAAGGTTTACTCTCCCCCTGTCCCTCGTTTGCTAAACTAAACCACATCCCCTCTCCTTATCACTCAGTAATCTAGCACTGCCTCTGCGTGTGTGTGTGTGTGTGTGCATGACGCAAAACATGGATCCAATCAGTTTGCTACTCTGCCAATAAGTTCCACAGGAGGGGCCCCTGCTTGAATCTTCATCTTACCATAATGAAGACCAGCTGGGGTGGACAAAGTATGAGTCCACCCCCCTTCTCTCTTTCTCTCCGTACATCGCCTGCTTACTCAGTCGCTGCTGTAGGCAACAGTGGTAGTGTGCAGCATTTGTAATAATAACTAATCAACATTTGTCAGTGAGTTTGGACGCTTTCAACTGTCAAATTTATAATGTTAATATGCATACGACAAACTCGATCTTTAGTATTTCCAATCGTCATTCAAATTCTAGTTTAAAGACGGCTTTAACTTTAAAGCTAAGCAGAAACAGATGCTGCGGCTATTTTTTTTTATTTTACGCACCCATCACTCTTCTTGAGCAGAAAACCAGATTTTTCTGTGCCATACGTTTTGTTGCCCTGTGGTTGGTGGATGCTGTATCCATTGCCAGAGTTCTTCCTGTTCAGGTATTCCTGGGATACAAACAAGGATTCAGGACTTTAGATCGTATGTTTTAAGCGCAGACTTGAAACAGTATAAAACATAATGCTATTTATTTATTTGCATCAACCACAAAGTAAACAAATAGCCACTCAGTGCTGGATTTCTTAAATAATGAGGATAATGATGACACACTATAGGTGAACATACTTCTTTCCCATCTACTTGGAGAAGTAATCTGAGAGAATCCCTCAACTGAGTGAGTTTTTTCACTTCCTCATCCTGGTCCAGACGCACCTACAATACACAAAACACAAACACATAAGTCAGTTTATTCAACTGAAGTAATATAAAATGTAATTATTTGAGGAAAAACGGTTGATTTTTTTTATTCTCTTAACTTATTAACAGTGTTTTTATTTGTTCCCAGAACTGGGTGTGGAGTATCAATACATCAGAGATTTGTGTAATGGCTTAAATAATGCAGAACAGAGTAGGGTATGCAGTCCTTGGAAGTTCTGCTCTTTATATTAATAAGACACAGAGAGCAGCATGTGGACCCAGCATAACTGTTTAACGTCAATATTTTAGCATAACACATAGTGTGTTTGAACATTCCCTGTTGGGGCAAAGGTCTGGCATGCCTGAGCGGGTCTGTGTTCTGCCCATGAAGAACCAGAAAAACCTCTAACGTTCCACTGTCACAGTTAACAGTCAAAGTGGTTGGAGAAATAGGTGTGCAGCAGGGAAAGAATGAAAATGATGGATGCTTTCTGTTTGGTCTTTGGAAATGGGGGAAGTATTTCTGGGAAGAGACTTTAATTACAATCTCTGCCAGGGGGTTCAGCTGGGAGAAAGAAAGAGGATGGGGGGGCTGAAGTTTTGGCTGCAGTGTGAGTGAAGAAGTGCCTCCTTATCGGCCGTAAATGAGCAATGGATGACAAATCTGTGTAGGTGGATTGGGGCTTATTGTATCTTAAAAAATGTTCTATCCCATAAACACTAACTGGTGTAATGCAAGTGGACAGAGAAACAACAGCAGGTCCTGTGATTACCGTGTGCACCGAGGCAGCAAGCTTCTCGATAAAGGGAGTGAGATTCTCAGCAGCTTTTAGCCCATCCTGAAAGAAACTGAGATCACAGGAAAAATAATTGCTGAGTCATGACTGTATTTAAGCTAAACCATTCAAGTTCGAACCAACCAAAACATCACATGCTGAAGCTGTCTAAGCAACTCTGTTCCCACATAAAAACATTTGGTTTAATTCAAAAAAAAGATAAATGGTTAACAACAGTAATAATAACTTGCAAAAGGAACAAAAAAAACCAAAACACCTCAAATATTATGCAAACAGCCCTGAGGTGGAAATACAAATTCAAAGCAGGGAACAGAAAATCATTATTTTACTTTTTTTGGGCCAAGTACAACAAGGCAGTGTCACAAAAAGGTGGTGCTGGAAGAGACTGACCTGAGCTGGGCCTGGAAATATTTGATGAGGCTCTGGAGAAGATCAGGGCCTTGACGAACCTTCAGTTCCTGGATCTTTAAAAGATACTAAAAGCATCAACACAGGAAGTTAAACACAGCTCTTGAAACTAGAGCAACAATGCAAAAAAAAACAAACAAACAAAACATTAGGGTCTGTATATGCAAATCAGGCTCAGACAAGGGCCAAAATTGTTCAGAACCCACAATTTAAGGCTTATCCTACAGAGTTGACATATTGTACAGTACTGTATATCCTTTCTAAGACACAGCTTAGTACAGTCTCAAAGATCACACATATTATTGACACTCAAGCAAGTCAGTGAACATTAGACAGAAAGTTTTTAAGGGTTATATATAAGAAAGAGTAAGGTGGGGGAGTGGAAAGGCTTGCAGCAAGTGGAAGTTCCATTTTCCCTGTCTGTCGACAGCTGGTCTCAGTCAGAGTTAAACAATTCTTTCTCACCAGCTATATGTGCACCGGTCACTGAGACTGCACCACCTGTGTGTAACAGCACTGTCAGCACATTTCACAATAATGTCCCCAGTTTAGCTTTCAGGTGTGGGTCATAAAGCAGTTTTATCCTCCTTTGAGCTGCACTCTCAAATGTTTATGACTGCGCTCTACTGCAACTTTGCAAGTCTCAACCAATAAAAACTGCTGTGTGGCTTTCTAAAGCATTTTTTGTCTTTCATTGGAATTACTGGAGAGACACAAAGGGGTTCAACGCTGGCTATCCAGCTGACCGTGAATAAAATATGGAATCCAAGAGCCAGACCACCTATGTGAGCTAAACCAAGCTCACCTCAGGTAAGCGAAAGGTGTCTGTGTCTAATGTTTTGACTGACACTGATCCCCTACCTCACACATTTGCAGCTGAAATGACCTTCTCTCTCTCTCCATGTCTTCCCCGCCGTCTGATCCCTCCATCCTGATCAGGCCCAGCTGCCTGTTCTTCTCCTTCCTTTCCTTCTCCAACTTCCCTCTGAAGGGGTGAGGGGAAAGAAAGAGAAAGAGAGAATGAGAATGTTTATTTATTCACATAACCACAGAGTGTGTCACAATTTTAGGGCACCTCTCTAGTCAGTGCATTTTCTCTAATGATGAAAGAGTGGAACATTTTGAGTTGCTTCTTTCCATCACAAACTAAGGTTTTTTGTCCACTAAATTTATTCTGTTTCCTCGTGGAGAAAGAAAGAGTCAAGGTTGGATTTAAGACCATAAGAGAGATGTGATATCTCTTTACAGCCCGATAGAGAACTAAACCAGAAGCAAAGTGCAAGTGCATAAGCTTTATTTCATAGCATGTAAACGAGAATGACCATAGGGAATGAACACTTCCCACATTAGCCTATGCTGTTACACTAACTTCCGTGACTTAAATGCGAGACATGATTCTCCACAGGCAATAGCCTTGTACTGTCAGATTTCACTTTCTTGTTCCTTGTAATAATAAATAAGTGAGTTTTAAAGATGAAGATCAGGACTATAATCATAAACATGAAGTAACAAACTAAAGTCCTTTTTCCACTGGTCAAACCTCCCTGACATCCGGTAACATCTGGTTTTTGTCTGCAGTGGGAATGGATACAATCAGCATTCAATCCCAGGTCATATTACTCTGGAATACATACAGGTTTTTATCGACTCCGGCTCTGATCGGCAGTAAAGATGACACCTGGGTGAACATGCTGCCTCTTCTGTGATTTTATTTGGCAGCCTATTTGCAGAGTCAGCGCCTTTTCCTGCACAATGTTAAATAAAGTGAGACTGAAAGGTGCAGTGTGTAATGTGTAGTGATTTTTCTTGTTATTGTTGATGTTGTTGTCTGCGTCGGTTTTCATTAATAGGATCTATAACATTATACGTATGCAGCGTCCCTTATCTGAAAAGACTCGGTCAAGCAATACTATCAGACCTGACTGCGTGAGAGTTTGAGTGAATGCAGTGGTAGTGCAGGGGCAGGGACTAAAGAAGTGTTTACAGCTGAATGACGAAGGTTTTTGGATCAATGGAATTTACTTGTGAAACTTTTCATGTGTTTATTTAATCATATCACGACCTGATTGCAGTTGTCTTACTTTACTAGCTCACTGTTGCTGTCGCCTGTCTTGACATTAAACCAATCACTTCCTCTGGGCAGCACAGGAATGTCGCCAGGCGACACGAGCTCTAAACCCCCTCCAGAAACACAGAGATTCATGTGGAGCTTAATCACAACTGTTCAACTGTTACTTGTTTTTATGGTAGTTTTTACTGTAGGGAAGAGAGGAAAACTCCTCTACTGGCAATAGGAAACTAGTAAGTCACCCATATTCTAAAAAAAATCTGTTTATATATGTGTTCATATGTGTACAAGTTTAATTTTTACTTACAGTTTTATGTCATACTCCTTCCAGCTCTTCTCCATCTGTTTCTTGAGCTCCTGCACAAGGGAGAGAAGATGCTTTAATGTTTTCACACTGTATATACAATATATGCATATGTTCCTACAGCGAGACAGTAGTGTTTACGTGATCAATAAAAAAAAACCCTACAAGGGATTGATAGTCCAGACACATTCAGGTGAGGAGATTTCAACAGGTAGGAGTTGTCTGGGTGTGTAGAGCTAGACAGTTGATGATTACTCACGATCATCATCATCATCATTATCAGCAATCTGACAAAACAGGATTTCAGTAGCACAGTTACAGGTGTTCAGATTTTGAATCAGCTGTTTAAAAGACAAGGTCCAGACAGAAGCTTAGAGAGGCATGAGATTGTTATTACTCATTAGTCTGCTGGCAAGATAAATCAAAAGGTCAAACACTGTCCAAGATAGACTGGTTCAGTGTTGCAGCCCAGTGTAGCACTGTCTTACATATTAATCTCAACAAACAGCCTCATCTTATCCAGCTCCTTATGAGACTCAGCTGTGTCGACAACACAGACAGACAGCTTATCTGCCTCAAGAGGAAATCCACACTGAAACTGGTTTTACAGTGATGTTTTAATCATTTTAGACAGTAAAGACAACATCGACAAACACAGCTGCAAATCACTTCATCTCCTGATTACAGCTCTGTTGGCTGACTGATGCAAAATTATTAACTGTAAAGAATATAAAATCTTTGAGTATGTGGCATTTTTAAAAAGTAGCCCACTAAATATAACTGTATCAGTTTAAATGAATCATCTATATCACATTGAATATAGATAATCCAGTTACATTTAACTCTGAGATCACGTCAGTATTACATTCGCTCATCCTCCACTGGCAACAACACCGAGAGATGATGATCCAATTTGCTGAATTATCTGCTGTGCCTGATGTATTAATTTATGTTCTGACAGCAAGAGCTGGAGGATTTCTCTCTCTGGATGCAAACATAACTACAGGCTGTAGCTCTGCTGTTCACATTAAAAAAGTAAACTGAACTGTGCAAGTTAGGGTGTATTTTCCATTTAATTTGGGAAAATTTCCTCCGTTTTAAAACAAGTAATACAAGTCATCATCATGATTTAACCAGAAGACATTTAATTAGCATTTAATGAATTGAAAAGAAAATCTAGACTCACAAGTCTGCTGTCACGAAGCTCTGACTTCAGAACATTTTCCAAAGGAAAAGCCATGATGTTATTGAGGTTTTGTACCTGCAACACAGGAAAAACAGAGGGGATGAGTAAAGTACATGAGGGATACACCACAGGCAGCCCTTATATTCTCCAGTATAAACAAACACACACAGAGTTCAAAACACTTAATCTCCATGTGGACTTTTTTTTTTCTAGGGTTTCTGGGAATGAGTGAAACATGGTGATTCAGGCATTAAAAGGAAACAGTCGATAATGATCTGTGCCATGGGAGGGCATAATACAATGACAATAACTTAGGTATTTGTGTATAATTTCATTTTACAAATTGTATTTGTACATTTCATTTAAGGGTTTTGATAAGGAATGAATCACAAAACAACCGCAACAACTTCCTTCCTAAAAATGCACAACATATTTATTATGGCATGCAGCAGAAGGGCTACAGTACATAAATTATTCTGCTCCTGCCCACATGTATCCAGGTGACCACTGCTCCAGCGTGTTTGTAAATGTAACTCTGGGACTTTTAATGTATCCTGGCGGATTCAAACAAGCTGCACATTCCCTTCACGTAAATAATGTTGAACTACTTCCGTGAGGTAAATGGCTGCACTAGATGGCCTTGATATATTGACACAACTGCTTGGAAGTTGTTTTGGTTGGCACCCAGAAGCTGAGGTAACTAATAGGTAACACATGAGTTCTGACAGATGGAAATACCAACTCCCAGAGTCAACACATGCATCAGTGCACGGTGAATGGATCGATGCATGCACGCATGTATGCACACAGACAGTGGGACAAGCATGCAATCACTCACATATGGCATTAAGGGACACACTTAGGTTGATTTAGCAGTATAACATCTTAAATCACCCTCTTGTTCTCTAAATGTCATGCAGCACAGTCTCCCCCATAAGGCACTGATTGACACACATAAGAGGGAATGTGTCCAACAGGGTGTGTGTGTGTGTGTGTTTCCGCACACGGAGTTCTGGGATGAATTATCATCGCCATAGAAACAATCGGTTGGGAGTGTCCAGGACTGCCCCATATTTTGAAGTCGAGAGGCTCAAAAAGCGTGCAGCTAGGGAAACCGTATTCCTGCATGCACACACAAGTCTGGCACGATGAAGACAAACATACTGTACACCCAGTAACATTTGGTTACAGATTTGATGTTCTGCCATCTGCTGCCGCTTCAAATAAACAAAAATCTAAAGTTAGCTTATTCATCAAACTGTTTTTCATCTTCAGATGAAATCAGCTTTTACATCATGGAACCATAAGAGACCAGCTTCTATTCCCTCTTTTTGTTTTTTTGTTTTCTTTATTTTCCATTTCTCTTTACTAAATCCTCAAAAGGTTTTTGCATGTGCTGCTTGACCTCAGACAGCTAATTTGTAGAAATCTGCCCTTCCCTTTGTTTTTCCTCTACACTCTCTTCTCCTCTTTCCTCACCAGGTTTTTGAAGAGGGCTGTGACCTCTCTGGTGAACACAGCCAGGTTAAGGAAACCCGTGGAGACTTCATTGTTGTCCTGGCTCAGGTGGCTGTTCCCCAGGTTCTCCAGCACCTCGATATATTGCTCCTTGTTGTCCACGTGGGCTGAAAAACAACACACCACAAGTGAACACAGTGAGTACAGCTGTAGGGAAGCACAGTAACAATAACTCAGCGTTTAGTTATGAGTGCAGAAGTTCGATGGAAGACAGAGAATTTTAACAAGACATGTGGGACAAATTAGTGCCGTTTTCCACCCATCCTGCAACAGGAGACAGGCACATACTATAGAGAGCCATGCTTCTCTCTCACAGCTTAAAGGTCGCTGTGCAATGTTATAGGTCACTTTCCCAAGAGTTGTAAGCTCAGTGGGCTCTCAGGCTGATGAATTTATGTAGAAAAGGGCTGAAGGAAAAGAATATGAGACTGGCACCACTGACGTTACATCAAGCTAAATAAGGTTTTATCACAAAGGTCTATGAAGACAGCAGGAGGACATGAAATGAATACAAATTACAATATACTGAAGAAGCATACACAGCAGACTAAACATGCAAATGCAAAAAAAAACAAAAAGGCATAAGTTCATCTTTTCTGCTTCAGTTTTCATTTCAAGGGAAATATAACATGGCAAACTGTAACTGAGACTTGCACTGACCGTAAAGCAAACCTGAAACATTCAGTGCAATGGGAACATTTTGAATTCAAGCAGTGAGTGCAGACACAGAGCGGCATCATCAAGGAGAGGATTAAAAACAGAGCTGTTGTGGCTGTATTTCATAAAGAAACACCGTTATAACAAACAGCAGATACTGTAAGCATCTATCAAACAACAAACAGCTGACTCACAGAGAAATTCAGAGGACGAATTTACAGCTGACATTTACCAGATACCAGCAGAGCAACCCAACTCTTTTACTCATTTGCCAGCACACACACACACACAAAATGCCACTTAAAGGTTTATGGGAATAGAGGACAACTCACCATGTGTTTATGTTTGCTTCATGCAACACAGTAGGGGCCATGAAAACATGTCTTCATGTGTGGTGATGTGAATAATAAGGAGAATCAAAACTGATTACAAGGTTCAACCGCATAATGTTTTACTCAGAGGAAGAAACCAGAAAAGAATGATAGAGAAAAATCATGGAGCACTTCTCTGCAGATGCTCCAGTGCTGTTGACTGTATCGGGTTCCTTAATTCTGGGCAGTGCTCTGACTCACTTTTTACTAAAAACTGTGAGTTGACATCTTGAAATGGGAAGCAGATTTGTGAGTGAGCTGAGAAAAACAACTTCAGGATATGTTCTGCAGTCTCTCTCTCTTTCTCTTGCACACATGAGGTGAACACTCACATCTTGTGCATGAATGAGCTCAAGATATTGAGGCATAAACCTACATGACGCACGCTCACAAACTATGCGTGTTGTGTCACTTTGAACTGAGGACCTTGTTGTTGCTGAAACTACAAGTACCATGAACCTTAACATGGATGCATACACCACATACACCACAAAAACATAAAGGCCATTTAGATATAAACACAATCAGCCAACATCCAACAAACCACAGTCCCATAATAAGGGGCCTTTCTTATAAACACCACTGTCCACGCGAGCTTGATGATGTCATTGAACTAGGCTTGTACAGTGAATCCTGTGGGGGCCCCCTGTCCACCAAACAGCTCATCTAGTCAGAACAGAGTCCAATGTATACCTAAAAAATTACTTCTCTTACTTGTTGTGACCTTGAAAATATGACTGGGAAAAATATATCAAGTTACACATGCTATGTTTTTGTCATTGGCTCTGGAACAAGATAGAAGGCCCTACTTTCCTATCAAACAACTGTTTCAAACATCAAGAATGAAGACTTGTATGTAAGGTGAAATGTAAAAGCAAGTGAGCTTACATTTGAACAGTTTTATTCTCCACAATATCTTAACAATCTACAACTAGAGATGAATTGTGACATTGGTGAAAGCTCTGGAAAAAAACACTATTCAGACTTAGCACTAAAGCTTTTGAGAAGTGATAGATTGCACTTACAAAGTCCAGATGTGTGAATAGCTTTGATCATCTTCTTCATCTTCTGCAGAGTCGTATGGTCCATCTCCAGAGACTGCAATAGAACAGTGAGACAAAGTAAAGTGTGTGAGGAAAATGTCAAGAACAAGATTAATACAACATCTACCTCCTATATGTGGTGGATATAAATCAAGTCCTGTGTCAGGGTATAATGTGTACTTATACTCAGATATTGATGTTTATGTATTCTACTTGAGAAACTCAATTATTTTGCAAAGATGGTAAAATAAATACCTTTGTTAAAGCAAATATACTTGATTTCACTGATGTAAACATCCAACATTACTTCAAATACCGAGGTAATTTTCTGCAGGGATTTGTTTCATCATCTTATCATCCAACATCACTCAATGCATTGCTCTCTTCACTGTGCAGTTTGAAAGTCAAAATAGTTTATTAATATAAAAGTAAGCGCTCATCATGCATCTCTCTCTTCTTTACACTATGTGGTTTTTTTATGTATTAATAGACTTTCTCACAGTGTGTGAGTAAGATGAAGAGGTGAGTCAGCATCAGACTACAAAACAATCATCTGTCTTGCACCATCACTTAAAACCTGGAATGATGCAACTTCACTTCCTTCACCTGTCTGAACGACTGTCACTTTCCAGACTAAATGAAAAGTGGAGGTTTTCTGTAGAAAAAGCCTTCCCGTGCATGACACACAATAAACAAAATGCATCTAATAATCCACCTCTTTCCAACCAAGAGGGTTGAACCAGCTCTTGTTCTCTCTCCTCACACAGGGCACTTGTTTTACTAAACCAGACATGCGACACTCCACCTATGTGCACTCAGAAATAGTTTTAATGAGCCAGTAATCTAGACATAACAGACACCCTGCCTTGTTATATTGTTTACACACCCCAGACTTTCCTGGTCAAGTCCACTCCCTAAGTGTTAGTTCCCTCATTAAAAAAAGGCAGCATTAGTGTTGTGTAATTCACCTTTTTCAGACAAAGTATTGGAAAGAGATTTGGTGGAGAGTCAGGACGGGAGTTGCCTGCTGCTGCTGCTGCTGCTACAGTGTCTTATGCTCGGTAAGTTGTTTGGCAGAAAACCAAATAAACAGCTAGTAAATGTTAATGGAACAGGTTGTGCTTGTTGAGTTTAATATATGTATAAAATTAAACCAGGGTATACATACACATCAACAGATCTCAACTCAACTTCAGGCAACACATGTAACCCTTAACACATCCCTAAGGGAAATTACAGCGTCTTTGACGTTGTGTTTTTGCGACTGGAAACAGGGCTGCATACAGTACACCTGCTGCCAGGGTGTGTGCGACTGCAGGGAGCAGACGCAGAGCATAACATTTCATGACTAACAGATACTTGATCCTCATTTACCTTATTAATTTGGCATAGTGACAGACTTTGCTGATGGACAGCCAAAAATATTTCACTTCATCATGTTCACCATGAAGGAACTCTTTAGGATTTATTCAGAAACACTGCTGGAATGAAGCTCACTGTATCTTACAGCCAGAGTAAATTAAAGCATTCCTTATCCCCGTCTTTCCTTGTTTATCGTTGCCTCTAATCAGGGGTAATAAGTAACAATCAGCTGAGTGTGTGTGGGTAAATGGTGTCTCTGTCTCTCTCTCTCTGCTACCATAAACCACACACATTAGCCTGGCCATTAATCAAGCTTGTCCCTGCTGAGCCAACTAAACATAATAACCATAGAGCTATCTATAAAGAGACTATTGCATCTCTCTGTGTGTGTCCACCAGCCCGTCTGTCTGTCTGTCTGTCTGTCTCTATTTGTGCAAGATTACAGCATGATCCTCCACCTCCTCACCACAGCTATTCCAGCCATGTTTTTTTCCAGTGTGTCATAGCCATAAAAAAGGGACATTAGTCCAAGATAAATACATTAGACAGCTGTTTAAACCCAGGACTCAACGTTCTCCATTGCTCTTCACTTGCCACAATTTCTAGCCAGGAAAGATTCATTGAAGACTTGTCATCTAATAGAGACTTTTAGACTCACTGCATTAATGGGTAATGTACCCAGTGAATTCCATTATTTGATATCAGTAACTATACAGGCTACAACCTGATTTGTTCCTTAAAACTGCTATTTAAATACATATCACATGGGGAAATATCTATATTCCCACATGATACATGATCTAATTTATTTATTTTATTTTTTTTTGGGGGGGGGGGGTTCAAACTAACATGACCTTTGAAAGCAGAAATCCACCTGGGATTACACCGCAACAGAGAGTGACATTTTGTCACAAGATAACATACAAGGAAGAAAAAGACTTGTTTGCATACTTGGGTTATTTGTTTTATAGCAGAGTTCATGACAGCCTCCCTCTGTTTCCTCCTTTGCAAGCATAGACACACATAACAGTACACACACACACACACAGACAGAGAGAGAGAGCTCAAACAAGCCCTGAGCCATGGTACCAGCTCACACCGACAAAATGCACAAAAATAGCCAAACGTGTGCACAAAAGCACATCATAGTCTGTCATGCAGCTTCACTATGTTATGCCATACCTGTCGTGCACTTATGTGTGTATATATTTGTATATCCTCTCCATTTGAGACTGAAGACAGGCAACTTCAACCCCTCTCTCTCTCTGCTGCATTACCTCCCATCACTTTTCTGCTGAACAAGGCCAGTATGCACTGAATGACTGGGAATTACTTCCCAGACTGTACACCAATCAAGAGAACACCAAACCATGGTGTGTTTTGTGGTTTTGAGCATTAGGATGCAACCCAATGGTTTTAAATGTGTCAGGTTATATTCAAATGGTCCAAATGTGGGTTAGGAGCGCACCACAGACATGCACTACAGTATTCCAGACTAATGTGTTGCTCCTCCACCTGCACTTGTCCCTCCAGTTGCTGTTTGCACTGGGGGCATGTCACTGCTTTAGAAGTCATGAAAAGTGTGTCACTGCCCGTCTCTCTTATCTGGAAACTATGCTGGACAAATTCATTGCTGCACAACATATGCAGGCTCATCTTCAGCGAGCTGCAAAACTCCTACATCTGTGGAGAAACCTACGTCCGCTGGTGTGTAGGTGAGGATCAGCTGTAGTTTAACAGGTAAACAACTCACAACAACAAATGTGCCTGTCTCCGCATCGCCCTCTCTCTCTCTAGAGCCTCCCTCCCTTTCTCTCTCACCTCCTCCACGGTTGAGACTGTGTTCCGACAGTCGCTCATTTTCGACTTAAAACTTGACGTCCCCGGCGAAGACAAATCCTCGTTTGTCAGGACCACAAAGTCGGATATGCTTATGCGCTCCGGCATGTTTTCCAGCGTCCGCAGAGTCTTAGAGTCACTGAGCAGAAAAGCGAGTCAAAGTTCGACGCGCGCGCGTAATTCCCATTTGAAGAAACAGAAACAGTTTAACCATCCATCGTCTGAAAGCAGGAGACGGAAATGAGACTCCAGCCTTTTCCTCAGAGTCCTCAGTCAAGTAAAGTGTCTTTAATGTGCGAAGTTTGCTTAAACTGGACCTGAGTCCTGAACGACAGCACTCTAACTTCGGCGAATCTGTGAGCGTGAAGGTAAATCAGCGCGCTATTGTGCGCAAAGTGAGGGAGGGAGCAAACTCCAACAGCATCACGTGGGAATGTTTGTGCTTACAGTGTGTGTGTGTGCGATCATTTTTATGATCTCTCTTCAGAGCCTGGTCATAATGAGACAGAACAGAAAATAAATTTAGGAAAACTTATGGTCATTTTTTTAAATGTACATTTTGAAAATGTACCAGATTTTAGCCATAGGCTAAGCTGATGTAACACAGTTAAACATTCACAGTAATGTACACATAGTAATATACAGCTACACATCAAGTATATTAAGTACAGCCATGCATATCCATAAATCATGATAAAATGGAACAATGTGAAGTGCCAACAATATAAAATGCCTTTTAGGATTGTGCACTGCCTTATACTGTGCAGTTTGCTGTTATTCACTCTCCATTGATAGTCTTGAACAGAGATTCACACATAAGATGTGCATTGAGGTTTATATTAAGTTAAGGTTCAAGGATGAGGCTTTAGGCTGGCTATCCAAAAGAAAGGGAGTTAATGCAGGGTCCTAACAAGAATAGCTGTGGAAATGTTTATGTGTGTACCTGCTTATGTTGTGGGGACTTAAATGTGTTTACACAGTCCCCATAACAAGAAATTACTACATTTTAAGGTGAAGACATGTTTTAAGGTTAGGCTGAGGTTAGGGTTAGGTTAAGGTTAGGGTTAGGGCAATTGTAATTATGGTTAAGGTGTGAGTACATCTCCACAAAAATGAATGGAAGTCAATGCAATGTCCTCTGAAGTCACGGAAACCAGCGTTTGTGTGTGTGTGTTGCCTCGCTTTCACTGTTACCTTTCATTTCTATTCAGGCTCCAGAGAATCTGCAGTGTGGTCGCCATGGATATACAGAATGCCTCATTCACAAACTGAACTGAAGGAGAAGAATTTCAATTAATGAGGGGGAGAAAAGTGCTCTAAAATCAGACACTGCAATTTTAGAAATACTTGTGAAAAATGAAAAAATAAATTCTGTGTAGCTGGGTTTAGGGGTATGTTGCACAAAACATAACAGAAAAACAAAGTGCCACCTGCTTTATAACTGTCAAAGGAAATTTGCATCACATATTAAATGTGATGCAAATGCTCAGCTGAGGCCCCAAAGCTCCTTCTTCCTTTTCATCCCACGGAAAGAAATTTTTCTTCAAGGAAGGATTACTCTTGTCCATCCCCTCTGACCTTCCCCTGAAAGTTTCTGACAAAGTGAAAGCAAAGAGTGCTTCAGAGAAAAGTGAAGAAAAAATAACAGGAGCTGTGTATGGAACATAACTCCTGTATGCCTGGCATTGTCAGGCCTGTCAGCTCAAAGAGAAGAGGTATATCACTGAACCTTGCCTTGGGGAGAGCAGGGATATGATACACCATGAAGTATAGTTGCTTTGTTTCAAACGCAGCGTCAGATACAGTAGCTCTTTTTAGTTCTACCACAAAACAAAAGCTGCATCATCTAAAAGTGGAAAATTAGTCCTGGCTGTTAAAACATGTTGAGCTTGTTGTGACCAAAAAACAAAGCCCCCCTCTTTTTGGTAAAATGACTGTTATCTGTTCTTAGAAACCACTTGCTACATCATATCTTAGCTGTGCGTGCAAACACACTGGTGCTGTGTTTATGTTCATTACAAGAGACAAAGTCAAACTTTGCAAATAACTTAGACAAACTAAAATGCCAAAAGGAGGAGTTGTTCAGTGAGACCCTCTGGAAGCAGAAAATGAAAAGTCACTGGAGACTAATGATTTCCCATGCACACTGAGGAAACACACCATTAGAAATATGCAAAGTACTGGAATGAAGAGTTTGAAGACTCACTCTCTGCAATATTATTCACCAAGAGAAAATGTCTACACTCTGATACGGAAGTGAGGGCACGCGACAAGCTCAAAACACTGCAGAGCCACATAAATAGGCTTGGTGACCCAGTTTAACTGGGCCTCATAGTCTATTGTTTCTGTTGTATGTTTTTATGGTACAAACTTGTCAGTGAAGGAAAGAGAAAAACAGATAGGAACTTGTTGTATGGATAAATATACATGTCTGTAATTGTGGTTATCATGCCACATGTGTGTATACTTTCTAATTTTCCACACATTAGTTTTGAGCTTTCATATCTGGGCTGATGTAATGCAGGAGCTCAGTGTGTCCCAACAATACTCTCCTTCAGTTTCTTTGCAGCCCCTAGTAAATAAGCAAAGCCTTTGTGTGTGTGCCAGCCCTCTAAGCTTGGGCCCTGTTGTAAAACTGAGCAAACCGGTCTGCTCAGGCGATGAACTAACATATAGTGGAGAGAGCACAAGTCCAAGAATGGGAAGGGGGAAGTGAGAGAGGCAAATAGTTCTGGAAGGTGGCGGGAATGTGGGAGGGGGAGGTGGACAAGGCAAGGAGGAAGACAAAGGTGCAACGACATAGAAAAGGGAGAAAGAGATAGAAGATTTATTGTCCAAGTCCACAAACTAGAGTGACTCACTTAATGTTTTCCCTCCTCATCTCCACCCCTTTCCTTCCTAATCAGCAAATGTCGTACATATTCGTTGCTTTCACCCATATTACATCCTCTATCCTTCCACTCGTAATATCCAGAAAGGCTTTCCTTCATTACTTTTTTAAAGCTGTGTCTCCTCATAGCCTATGAGCAATAAAGTTTTGGTGAGGAACACCAAATGCAGCTTCCCTCTTTCTCTGTGACGCACAAACACAGCAGCACAGAGATCATTCTGACATCTTCCAGTAAAGATTACAGCTGCTAAGATTTCCTTGCTGCTTCCCAGCAGCCCGGAGGAGTAGCACAAGGTCTACTGGCAACCTTTTTTTTTTAATAGAGAAACCCTCACTCCCTTCACTCTGCTGAGTGACTCAGCTCCACTAGTTCTGCTATCAATTTACTAGCCTTGTCAAACCATTAGGCCCCAGTTTACCGTAACATACCCCCCTCTTCTGGTCGACACGGATGACTGAGTATGGGAGGGCTGCTGGGAGAAAGAGAGTGGGGGATGATTTATTGTTGAATACAGGGCTTCAGTTTCGCATAATTAAGCATATGAAATGTATGACCAAACTGTGACCAATGAAAAATTGCACAAGTGTAATACCAGTCAGTACTGGCAAACTCCTCTGGTGTCAAAGGAACTGTGACATCAAAAGTGACAGCTTCTGGTTTGGAGGAAAAAAACACCATCAGTGACTCTCTGACTGATACCTACCCAACCAACATGGCCTCTTCGCTCATGTGAAGCTCACCTCTTTGGTCTGGCTTCTCAGCTGACGACATTCCTGCCCATCAACCCCACCCTCAGATAGGCATCTCCTTCAGCCTGCCTGTCATCACAGTTGGTAAAGCAACAAAATGTTTTCTAGTCTGGGTGCAAGGCAGTCAAACTTGTTTTTTGTGAATCATTGTACAAAATAAATTCAATATTGTGTAGGATTCACAATGTTGCGGTGTCACTAAGGACAATTAAATTAATGTTTTCCTGGAACTGTTTAGTCATACATTATGCCAGTCACTTCACGGTTTTCAGCGCCCATAATTAATATTGTATGATGCACTAAACAGAGCCAAATGTCTCTGAGCTGTTTCTGCTTTTTCCTGAAAAATAGTAAGAGCGGTCTGGGTCCTGAAGCTTTAAACAATGACAAGCAACATTTTGACCATAGCCTGGTGCTGTTAATTGATGAGCTGTTGCCTTTATTTAATGGCGGAAAGTTTGACTGGCAAATTAAGTACTCTGTTGATGCAAATTTCTTGTATTAGTGATTGGTTGAAGGTGCAATCTAACAGAGCTGAGGCATGCTATTGTTTAGATAGTATGTAAACCACAGTGTCAAAGGCTGTGTATGTGTGAGAGTGTGTGTGTTGTCGTCTGGCATTTCAGTTTACAACATCTCGTTAAACACATGGGGTCGTTGTGCATAAAGAGATTTGTAAAGCGAGACGCTTACGGCCAATATTCACCTTATGGTGGTTTAGACACAGATACCAGGGTTTGTACAAAACGGGTGCCGTTGAACACATTTTAGCTCCACATACTTAATATAAATTACATAAGAAAATGACTCTTATCTTACAGAGTCTATGGTGAGCCTGATACCTTCTTGTTTCCTTTTGTTCTCCGTCACCTCTGTAGTTCTAGGGTCTTCAAACTTTAAGTCCTATTAGAAAATGACATTGCAAGAACCCTGAGAGCATGCAAATAAACTGGAAGCTTTTTGGGAAAATAATAAATAAATGTTTTATACAAGGTTTTACATGCAAAAACACACTCATTCCCTGTGTATTTACTGCTAAATTTGTATTACATTTTCTTGCAAATGTCTTCCCTCTGCAGCAGGGAACACCACTCCAAGCTAACCCCTGAACTTTGACCCTTTTGTGTGCCTGTGGCCTTTTCAGTTTGTTTCCAAAGCAACCAACACACAAAAAATGATGGGGTGGCTTTTGTCAGCCTGTCCAAATGTGTTAATGGCTCATTCAATGTCTTTCTCTTGAAGTACTGTCAGGTTTTGTATTAGATCAACTGTCAGGGTCCATAGCTTTGCTCCTATTTAACAGATAATAGTCCCTAATGTGATTGAAGCCAATGAGCATTTATATCAGGCTCACTGGGAAAAAAGGGAGGAACTAATTGATGCAAGTCCAGATTTATACTAAATACCTAAATTATTTATAGCTTTTGGTATGAAAAGTGATTAAACAAAAAACAAATAGTACAAATTCCAATGTAAACCATGGCTTTAGTTTTTATTTTAATCATTTCAAACAGACCACACAGTATTACAACATATTAAGTGCTGCATGTCTTACAAAACAGGTTTGCCTCTGAAGAGGCAACTTCCCAAAATTCATTAAAAAATAGGTATAAATACAAAACGTAATTATGTACAAATACCAGAAAAATAATGCTCATTGAAAAAAAACTACAAATTCTGAATTCACATTCTCTAAACTACATTGTAAAAACAAACACACAAAAATACGCAATGACACCCATTTACCAAATACACACACACACACAAGCACACATTTTCAAGTTTTGTTAGGACAGGACACTAAGCTTATCTCTGCAATGTAGAGGAAAAGCCAAATGCATCAACACGAAATCCAAACTTTCCAAATGTCTAGAATGCTTTAGAAAAAAATAATGTACATATAAAACTCACAGCTGCTCTAAACTCTGGTGCATGTCTGAGACATTTAAAATGGCTGCACTGAAAAGAGTTCAAGGCCCTGAAATCTGAACAGTTAAGTTAAACCCTCATTGTTTATACTCCACATTTTGTCAGAACAAGCAGAGAAAAAAATAAACTGCTCCTCTAACCAACCACATCTACAGCACAGATGCTTGGTTTAATTCTTTTGGGTTATTTCCTCAGAAATATGATAGTAGTTTTACACTACAAAAAAGGTCAATTAAAATCAGCTATCAAACTAGCAGAGCAAATGGATTTGAAATCACAAGCCTATGACAATCCTCTTGTTCAGTCGAGAAACACTAATTACTAGCCATAATCTCTGACTCTGGCTCCAGTATCAGCTACCACAACCTGCAAAGTCTGGCACACAGTGTAAGCACCAAACAGGCACAAGGCCTGACATCAAGCTTAAGGCTGGAGAGAACAAATATGAGTTAACAGAACTGAGCCAACATCAGCACCTTAAAATGGCTGATGTTTATATTTGAAAATCACAGATCAATCTGTATGTTCAAGCCGCTGATGCATGTGGATCATGTGACTATTCACAGCTTAATTAGTTGAAAATTCTGAAGAACCCTGCACGTGGTTCTCAATGGCTTTATCTCGCTCTTATCCACTGATTGAATCCAGTAAAGCTGCATGGCAGTTAAAGCTCACTTAATACAAGGCTGCCCCCTACGGGCCAGAGAGTGGCACAAACATTTAGACTTTGGAGACAAGGAAGACAAAAAAAGTTCCTGAGTTTTCGTGGTGTAAACACCCACCGTCTGAAAGAAATGTTACCAGTTGTCATGCTGGTGATGTGATATGCATAATAACTCCCACGTTTGTGTTTAGATTTTTTTTTTCATATCTGTAGCACAATCTAAAAAAGTAATCCCTGCTTTTTAAAACCTGTTTCTTCACAGTTGGAGTTCACCAATCCATCTGTTTTTTTCCAATAAGTACATTTTGGATTTTACTTTAATAATATTAACATAAGGTGTAATTCACCCTATGCAATTAATGACATTAAAACAGGCATGGCAAAAAAGAGTGATGGCTTCATAGTGTAATATTTTGAAAAGGCATTCAATTAAATATTTCCTTCTCTTTTCCCTAAATTCATCCCCCATCCTTCATTCATACCTCAGCTCTTCAACAGATCCCCAAGATCATAGGTGTCAAAGAAATCTGACACTCCCTCACCATCCTCAAGGCTCCACAGGTAATCATCTTGGTCCAATGGTGGAGAGAAACTGACAAATGGGGTGTTGGGGTCTGGGTTGAATGAGGTACTGGGAAGCTGGTCCTCTGTGATCTGGAGCAGGCTCGGGGGCAAACCCAGCAGACCCTCTACATCCAACAGGGAGGAAGTGGAGTTTGAGGCTGGAGCTGATGTGGACATGTTGGCTGTGTTGAAGGAAGGGACAGAAGAGGTTGAGGTTTCATTTCTTATTACTGTCAGTAATGACAGTTCCTTATACACAACAAAAACCTTTGGTGATGAACTAATTCACCATGACTTTTCACATATGATTTTACCCTGATATAGCCTCACTCTTGTGATTTGGGTTTGTTTTTTTTTTTCTCTATTTTAAAGCTGTAGTGACTAAAGTTTTAAATACAAACAAATGTCAATTACAATAAAACCACTGTCAAATGAGTTCACACAATGCTGAATAAGCCTATCAGCTACACAGAATGTGTCTGTGTTTCTGCCTGTTGTGACAGTGTGATAAGTGAGATGGCTGATGCGATACTGATACTGTAAGCTTTTTTTATTTGTTTGCATGCAAATCTATGCCTCAAAGCGAACAGTCCGTGGTTCGGTCTAAATTAAAATATGCAGTTCGTCCCTTCAGAAACCCCAGCTTACATTCAACAGGCTCCTCTTTGATGCTGTAATTTGGTGGTGCTATTGGGGTTGCAGTTGGAGGACCGAGGGGCTGAGGAAACTCCTTTTTAGGTGTAATCAGGCTCTTAACAGGGCTGGCATCTTCAAGACCCTCTTCTGGACACAGGTAAACTTCAATTGGGCCATTTTTACTCTTTAAATAGATCTGTAGTGATGCCTGCTATAAGAGAAAAAGAGCAAAGGAACAGATTATAGTCAGAAACAGTCAGTTTTGAACAGACATGCGGGTGCACTAGTTACTTATTTCCTCTAATGGATGTAATTTATTTTGAAAACAAACATTTGATGTGTTTGTTTTCTATGTATGGCATTTCATAATCTGGATCACTCAAGAATCTTGCTAAAATAATAATACTCTAATACCAAAGTGTTGCCAACACTTGTCAGTCCGGGAAAAGAAATCCCCTTTTCCATTAAGTATACAATCTGATTCTTGTTTACACTACCACACTTATGCTATATGTATGTGAACAGTGTAGGCATAGATTACTTCTGATACTGAGCTGAAATGCTCAACAGAACAGAGATCAGTTTGATTTAAAAATACGGTTTGAAAACTAAATTATATTAGTGTGGATGTAGCCTCAAGCCAAGGTTCACTCTCACCCCCGCTGCATCTGGAACCTCCAGCTTAGTCTCCGCAGGAGCCTTGACAGCAATGACTGTCTGATCTCGGAGACTGCCAATCGAGTGTATGTCCTGGTACGTCACGTATCCCAATGTGCAGGGTGGGGTCAAAGCTAACAACATCAGCAGATATCATGTGGAATCATTTCTCATGTAATCAAAACACAAGAGAGTTGCTGCAGCCGTGTAGTTGAACACAGATGCATGTAAAGGATATCTCTGATTGTCTTTGTGTTCCGTGAGTTGTTTAAGCTGCGTGGTGCTCGACTGTATCATTTCCTCCAGAGATCTCTCTGCTCGCTCCAGGTCTCCCAGCTCCTTCCTTAGGGCACGTGCTTTCTCTCCTCCACCTGCACCACCCTCAAATACATCTCCAACCCTACGACACCACAAAAAAAATTAATAAAAAAAATAAATAAACCAAACTCACAGTGTATGATGCGTTACTTACATTAAAACGGGTGAGTAAAGTGTTACTCAAGGGCACACAGTGCAGTAAATGTCGGCATTTATTGGCAGCGTACCCAATTAGTGATTAATTATAGCCACTAGGTGGCAGGTAAACTAGGGGAATTAAGGTAACTGTGGTTTTACTTCTGTTGTTACTTTAAGAGAGATGATGTAGTGATCAACTAATTTATTAAGATGTTCAAAGGTTTTTGCATTAAATGTTGATAAAAGTGTGTTGTTAATAAATATAACAACCACACAATTTAAGATTATACACACTACATACATCAAATCTCTGCTGAAAGACTTCAACTCACAGCCATTGGATATTATTCTTTGATTTCTTTCTGATCAGCTGCACTCCTTCTAGGACATTGGTGATGTCATAGATGCGTCTCTTCTGGACCTCCAGAACCTCGGTGGCCCAGTTCAGGTCAAGAACTCCATCAGGAGACTCGGCAATCAGACCCACAAACTTCTTGGTCAGCAGGCCCAGGGAGGTGTCGTACCGTGTCCGCTCGCCTGGAGACTTTGGAGCTGAGGACAAAGGCAATGATTTGAACAAAATGGCACATGAGAAGACAGTTTGTGAAAACAACATGACAGAGTAGTGCAGACATTTAAGGAATAGTTGAGATTCACATTATTTTTCCACTGGGTCTCTAGTTTCTAGAAGACTTGCACTGTTTCAGAACTAAATCTGCTTAATCATGTGGTATGGTGTACTGAATGCCGTACATAATACAGTAGTTATTTTCACTGGTGTGAACAATACATAATGAACGTGCCAGTTCATTTTATTTTAGTGTGACTGTGGCTCAGATCTAAAAAATATTGTGTAACATATTCAAAACAAAAAGAGAGAAAAATATAGATGGTGCTGTATGCTGTATGCAATGTCCTAGATAGCCCATAGAATTTGATTTTATGTGAGGTTTTCATGTTTTTTGTGGTTTTTATGTAATTGTATATTGATATTTTGATGCTTGTGCTGCGTCTTTGAAAGCACATGCATGCAGGTTCTCTCCTTGAATCACCTCTCAGTCAGAGCTGTGAATGGCATCTTATCTGATTTGACCACATTCCAACAGTTTGGCACTCTGCTTTTTTTCTCTATAACCCAGTAAAATGTTGTTAGCACTACCAGTTGATGAGATAATACAGAATATTTTACACATTTGAAGACAGACAGGAGCTGGACAGCACTGTGAGTGTGTGACTGATTGAGCACGACACAAATAAGATGATAAACAAGACACAAGTACAGCGTTTATTCCTGGTGATGCATGATGCAGCCATCTTAGATTTCTGGAGTCTCTATCAACTAAATTCACCCCATTACAGCCCTCCCCTTAAACATGAACCCTGTAAAATACTCACTCCTTGGACTTGGTATCCTGGCTGTGATGCTGCCTTTGCCTTTTGGTGTGCGGAACTCTGGGAGGTGAAGAGGGTCCTCTAGATCCAGCTTCCTTTTAGCCTAGAGAGCAGTTTATAGACATTATAAAAATCAAAGAGCTAAGATGGTGTGTCTCACTGAGAAAGAAACATTTGGTCATCATAAGATGTTGCAAGGAGTGAATAATGTTCCTCATTTGAATTTCTTCCCCGTTTATAGATTCGTAGGAAAAAATCTGTTGTCCAGCCTACTTAACAAATCTCTGACTTAACATGTTGGCAAGAGAAGTAACAATGTTAAAATGTGTAGTGCAAATGCTCCTCTAGGAAACTGATGATGCAGGCAAAAGTGCTAAATGGGGGGGGGGGGGTTGTTGAAAAATGCTTGCATGTTGTAAATGTGACAACAGCCCTCAAGTGCAGAAACAAAGCAACCCCCTCACACTTTCCAAAGCTCTTGAAGAGGGGCTGATCTTGTATGCGTGTGTGTGAACTGAATAGAAAGGGGAGGGTGATCAGGTCTTGAACGACTGCCTGCAAGACGCCAGGAAATCCCTGGCATTGCTCACTGACCTCCCCCCCCCGCACCAAAGCCTCCCTATGTCCCCTTTCTTTGACCGCTAAACTCGGTGTCTCTCCACACACACACACACACCCACACAACCTCACAGGAACTGTAACACGCTCTTCAAAGTCTGTAACTTCAACCGAAAACACTCACGTTTGGACAACTTTCTAATAAAAACGACTGAAAATATCACGTGAACTTTGTTTTATGCAGTGACCCACATATAAAAGTGAAAGTCACAAGTTACTCTCTCCCTTTCTTAATAAATCAATGAGCAACTGTCTGGAAAGTGGCAACATGTGCTAAATGACGAGGCCCTTACATGGAGAATCCCTGTCAGATACTTGCAAACAAATATCAGTGGTCTATGAGAACGTTTGTGGTCAATGAGTCATTCCTCTCTTCACCCAGTGCGCTCACACAAAAGCAGCCTGGTGACTGGGCTAACGAGGCGTGGGAATTCAGCTTGGTGTTCGCGAGCCTGCTGCGTAATTTGTAGCATCTGGTTAGGACCTCACCTTTAATGTATTCTCCTTTCCCCCATGTCTCTGGACAAATAAAACAGTAATCCCTCTCTATGTCAGTGCCACACTTTGGAGGTCAGTGAGCCGCTTTGGTTAATAGGTTTAGGCTTCTGACAAACTCTGAGAGATGTGAAAAGTGGTGCCTTGACTGAGGCATGTGTGGATGTGCCTCAGCGAGTGCGGGGAAAATGAAGGCTACCATTGTCCCAGTGTGCTTCCTGACATATCCACCTGTTGATTGGCGACATCTGGAGCAACACAGCGAGTGTATGTGCCGCTGGCTATGTGGATGTTAATGCCTCAAACTTTGAGGAACATGGGATAGGATTGTGACTTACTTTCTGTAACAAATATTGAAGCTGTTAGCACTATTTGTTGGGAGTAAGTCCCAACAGTAGCTGTAAAACACCAGGGGTTACAGAGAGGAATTAGATACCAGTGGGGGTGCCAACAAGCAGTAACAGGTGAAGTTTAAACGAGAAGACAATCTGTCTAGTTTTGCTTCCCTAATCAGAATTTAGTGTGTCAGCAAAAATAAAAATCACAATAATTCAGCGAGACAAATTATAGTGCAGCCTCATGACATCCATGAGGCTGCTAAAATGCTAAAATGCTAAAATGCAGAACAAGCTGCACCACGTCAATATCGTCAGACTTGTGCATTTTCACTTAAAGTCATAGCCACAGGCTGGGTGGCATGTGAGGGGGGAAACCAACGGTTTTGCCTTGCAGCTGTATGGGATAAGGTGGGGGCCTGGGTGCTCCAGTTTCTGCACAAGGCATTTCTCTGCTGAGTCAACTATATAACACAAACACAGCTTCGTTTAGTGGAAGAGCAGGCTGTCTTTCTTTCACTTGCAGGCAGACCCCTGAGAGTTTAAGTGTAACTCCACATAAAATCACAAATCATTGAGTTGGACAGAAAGCTGGAAATTGAGTTCATAACCATTACTATAGGCACATTGTTCTGTTTTAATCAATTCTCATGTTTATACAGTGGAATAAGCCATAATGTAGACCTTCTGCTGTGAGACTAAAGTGGACAGGCCTGAGTCAATTGCTACCCTATTAAGTTTTTATCTAAAAAAAAAAAAAAAAAAACTAGCAGTATCAGTCTGCTCACATTTGTTACAACCTCACCCTGCCTGCCTTCCCAGTTACACCCCAGCTATGTACGTGTCAGTCTCTGTTTGCTGTGCATTCTTTGGCTGATTCCTGTCATCTCTGCTGCTGTGGTGAAATACCAACACTGTTGTTTCACATACAGTGAGTCACATGTGGAGGACTTCTGCTGCAGGGCCTCTTCCCAAACCAACAAACCTGACCAGTCAGGCTGCCAGTCCCGCACTGGGACCCAGATTCCAACCAAATGAAGGGCAAGTTACAGTACGCCTGCAACGGTCTACCCCTTTGTAAACAAATCCCTCATTGCCACACCTTTGGTAGTCTGAAGAAAAGCAGTGATGATAAGATTGTCACTGATGTGTTCCTCAAGAGAAAAAAAAGCAAAGGGTGGCCATTTGGGTTTCTGGTGGAGAGGTGGTGGTGGTGAAATGCACTCCCCCATTGTAAAACCATGCTCCAGGGCATTGCTGGCCTGAGGCTGGAGTAAAAGAAAGGGGATGAAAGAGAGGGAATTTACTGAGAGAGATTTTTAGGTAAATGCTTGAAAATGGTTGTAGCCGATTTTAAACACTGGTGACATTAGTCAGAATAGGGGCTCCAGACATGGAGTCCACATTGAATGCAACCAACCCTCAAGAGCAGTGCATTGCTGGCAAGTGACAAAAGAAGTCATTCACGAATTTGATATTAATGTTTAAGTTGTTTTGCAGATTGTGCACATTCCATGAAAGTCTACGAACACGCACAAGTGACATAAGCAGGGAAGAAGTGTGACATTGTCTCTGGTGGTGGATATTATGCAGATGGCAACAATCATCGAGCCAAGCTGTAAAACATAGTTCCCTCAATTTCGAAAGAGATACATTTTATAATCTGAAGTCACACACAGCTTCAAGATAATGTTTGATGCCAAAGCAGCCAACAGAGACAGAAGCTGCTTCCCTGGACTTTGGAGAGAAATGTGAGGCCTGTAACACATTTACATTATCAATATCAAACTGAAAGTGATATAATATTATCTACAAACTAGCCTGGTTAAAAATTCACATGGCAATCAGTGACCCACTGCTTTTTTAAAAAAAAAAAAATACAATTAACATGATACACAGGTGAAATCAAACATTAACTTTTTGAGTTAGTGCTTTCACTGTTCTCAGTGCCCCATGAACACAAGTGTTTAATTAAGCATCACTGTTGTGTAGAGCTGAGACAACAATACGGAGATGATGGTTGTTCATGTTTTGGCGACTGTTAAAGGTACAGGAAGTGAGATGTACATGAAGACGCAGCAGTTCCTGTAAACATCACACATGACTGAGCAGAGACTCAAGCTGGTGTGTCAGCAAATACATACGGCTATATTATATGATGGATCGAGCTGTCCTTAGTCCTCATGTAAAACAACCTTTAGAAACAATCATTCTATGTGACTTACATTGCTTAAGTCACATAGAATGATTATTGCTCACATCACTCTGACCCAGCGTAACATGGCTGGTTTAGGTTCCTAAAAATAAAGATAGCACGTCTGCTTCAGTTATGCCATATACGAATTGTTCTAGTATTTGAAACAAGACCCTAAGTGGTCTCTGTGTGGTCTGCTTTGACAATAGTGAAGTCCAGATCTGCATTAAGCTGTTTTCAGCTATGAACTCAAGGTAACCTCCAGAGATTGGCGCTGGGAGCTTCTCCAGATTATCTAGGTGAGATGCATTTTCCAACAGCAGAAAGATTTCTTAAAGATCCAGGCAAGAGTTTGGCATCTGGCTTGAGCATGTCCCACTGACTAGCTCTGGAGTCCCCTGGAGTTTTTTTTTTGCTGCATTTCCCATGTAAACTCAATCAGACCTTGACTGGATTAGACCAATGATCTGGCAGGAGAATCTCCAGAGCAAACTCTGTCAATGTGTGTTCACACACACACACGCAGCCCCTCCAAAAGATCCTTGGACAATCTCAGGTCTTAAAAAGTCACTTTAAAGAACATATTCTGGCAGAAAAATATCTTCTCACATGAAAATGAGAGTTGGAAGCCGTATGATAAACAGTGAGATGTTTTGGGGACAAGGGAATGGGGAGGGAAAGGCTTTAGGATGCTTATAGTTCACTGTGTTGTTGTCATTTTTATGAAATTGGAACACTTGACATCACTAGTCTTCCTCAGTTTTTGTTGTACATGAACAAGTATCAGGCCATCACCTACTGGCATAATGTGCTTGAAAGACATTAAAATTTGAAGGTGTTTTTATATTGACTCTTTAGAATTGGAGGTTTACCTAATTTACTACAATAGATTGAGGAAGTTTCATAACCATGGGACTTTGGGACTTTTGACACCTGCTGTGTTCTTTCAAAAGTGCTTGACTCTTAAAAAAAAAAAAAAGAACTATATTGTTAATGACAACACCTCTTTACATCAGCTGCCATATACACACCAGCCCTTCAAGTCACTCAAAGCTAATGTGATGACATCATCATATTACAATGTACTGTATCTACTGTATTGTAGGGGAGAGAGGAGGAATAGACAAGCCATTTATCAGTGTGAAAACACACTCAGCATTCTGGCTTCTTATCTAAAACTTGCAACTATGTTCAGCTGCATAATAAACCAGCCCACATCCATGATGCTTCATATCAGTCTGGGCCATGCAGTGCTTATGTCAGACCCTTAACATGAAGTAGTTGAAATGCTAGATTAAACGAAAGAACACGTCCGAACACGAAGAGTTATTTTAAATGACACGTTCGTGTCCATAGATGCATAGGCGACAGGCACAAATTGTAATTCATTTCAACAAGCCGAATGATGAGCCAGGTGGCAGCCTATTTATCACTTTACTTACATCCATCTAATCCTCTTGAAGGTCCTATTAGGCTGAAGTCTGGAGGTTAACTTTGGATTTGAAGACCCTGCACACATTCTGACCCCTAACACATTTAGCTTTACTGCAGTTCAGAAAATCTAAGAGAGTTCAAGGACGAAAAGGAGACAAATACAACAAAGCACAGCAGGTGTGTGTGATTCAATCTACTCAGAGCATCAAGCTTGTTAAATAATCCCTCCAGCATTGGAAAAATTCTGTTTATTTAGCTCTGTTATTCTGTCTTATCATGCAACTGACTTTTGCCACATGAATTAATACTTTTTAACAGTTATTTTCCACATGCAGGTACATACAGTACATCTGCTCTCCGGAAAACACACCAGTTGTTTCGCCATGACCTCTGACCTCCACCTCTAACGTAATGCCATATAAACAGGTTACTCAGGTCTTGTTTTGCCTTAATAACAGGTGCAGTGAGAGCAGCTGTTGTAGAGGATGTAATCACAAATAAAGCTGTTCAAATAAGAGCCTACAAAACAGTACAGGGCACCTTTCTCTCAAACTGGAGGAAAGTTTCTTTTCCCTGCGTGGTTTATAAAAAGCTTGCGATTAACGATTGTTTCCATTATCGATTAATCTCTCGATTGTACTCCGAATGAATCGATTGACTGTGTCAAATGTGAATCATTGGTTTCCAAACCTCAAAATGACAGTATCCTTAACTGAGATACCAAAAATAGAGTTCGCTGTAGCAGAGGAACATTCACATGTATGAGTGTGAAGTGACAAGTTGTTTGTATTTAAAACACTAAAACTACATCCCTAGGTTGACTAAAGAGTAATGTGTAACATGGAGTGTTTACATTGGCGTCTTCAGCCTCATCACCCTCAGTACTGTCTGACTGAAAACACTGGGGGCCACTCACCCTTTCTTTTAACTAAAGAAGGGCCCCAAACTCACAGCGGCCCCCACCTCACCCCAAACCATCACACACACACACACAGCGTCTGGTTTGGCCTAAAGCTACAGCTGGACTGCGGGAGAAGATGTCACACAAAAGTGAACACGCGCGCGCGCGCGCACACACACACACACACAGTAACTCCTCTATGTAACTGTGGAAATTAAGGATTATTCCACCCACACGGCACAGACAGGAACAATAATCACTTTGCTGTTAAAGACTGAATCAACCATCCCTTATTAGCTACTGTATGAAGGCGCAGTGCAAAGTGTGTGTGCGCTTGATTCATTACCGGCAGTCGCCCGGAGGATGATCTGATGGGTTTAGCCTCAGGTCCGTGGGGGGTTGAGTACAGGCTGCTGTTGGCTCTTTGTTCGCCCGCGGCGGTGTTGCAGATCTGGGTGAAGTAGCCCACCGGTATCGTGCTCATCGGTGGGCTCGACAGCCCGGTGCTGAAGAACTCGGGCTTCACTCCAACTGTGGACAAAAGCTTCAGCTGCTTCTGCTGCTGGGAGCAGTGCAGACCCACCGCCGGCCGAGCCGCAGCCGGAGAGACGCCTTTAGCTGTTCGCATCATTTTTACGGTTAAACTAAATGGAAAGCGGACCGGTGCTGTGTGCTGATGGCGATCACTGCTCTGTGATAAATCCTTTTTTTTTTTTTATCTGTATCTGCAAACAGCAGCTCCTGCAGACT
Source organism: Brachirus orientalis (assembly GCA_016785285.1). NCBI lineage: Eukaryota > Metazoa > Chordata > Actinopteri > Pleuronectiformes > Soleidae > Brachirus > Brachirus orientalis. Next base: position 1,975,319 of record JAFBJR010000096.1, read on the forward strand.
TTCTGTGGCAAATATACCTAAACCCCGCGACTGTAGTAACAGAAACGAGTCGAAAGCAACTCATTCAAGAGTTAAACTTTAAAATGCACAAGATAAAAATGTAACCCAGGCGAGTTCTAGCAGTAACATGCGTCAGAACAGTCCTACAGCAGATAGATCCGTGTTGTTATCCTTTGTCCGATAAAGTTATTTTGAATTAAAAAAACAAAACAAAAACAAAAAACGGCATTAAATAAATATACAAATATTTAAAGTCCGGAAGCAGAAGTTTTTTTTTCTCCAAGTCTCATTAAGATCTGGTTTAAATCTAGTCCTTATTGTTGTGATCGCTGCCTGTAGTTCAGAATCAGACCTGGTGTAGTGTGATGACGAAGCCAGTCCGTGCTGCTCCATACAAGACAAGGACAAGAGGTGGGGAAGAAGAACAGCAGCTTTTTTAGCGCCAAACTTCGTCCCGCGAAATTCGGATCTCCCGCGACTAGGCCTCGCCTCTGATTGGCTCATGGCACGTTCGGCTTGTCACATTTGCATAAAACAGTTGTTCGGGGATGGTGTCCGTCTTCTTAAAGGGGCAGCAGCACGAGTTTGGTACATAATGTTCCTTTATGTCCAGCCTAGAAATTCAGACATACGATAAGAGGAATGTAACATATATGCTCGTACACATATATGTTATATTTCTGATATTTTTGTTATTTTAGCAACCACATGACCCACATAATGTAATAAATAATAAGTGAATCCGACCTTTTGTGTTCAAACAAGTACAACTAAAGCATGCTGAATTGCCTCTCTGAAATAAACTATCATAAATTATTTTCTTTGGTCTCAACATAATAACCTCAAATTAAACTGTAGGTGTCACATGGATAATCAAAGTACAGTACATCAAATATTTAATTGGTATTTCAACAAAACAACTAATCCTAACCAGTAAACAAAAACATATATTGATTATGACAGGAGTGGGAAAAAAAACAGATGGCAACGATAGTGTGTTTGGTCGATTTAGTTAACAGTCAAACCTATGCAATGGGAATTAAACATTAAGAATGTTCAAGCACAAAATATAAGACACAATAGAGGACAAACTGGATAAATGTGTGTACATTAAAATAATGTTTTTACATGATAAACGTTCTGCGTGATGTGCACTTAAATAGCTGCTTTGTTGTTTACAGGGGAGTTGATATTTTTATGTGATGAACTAGTATTGTGGCTGGTAGGAGTAAGATGTTGCTGGGGATAATTTGTACATGATAATTGGATTCATTTGGAGGCACTCTTGCTTATTGGCTCAGAGGAGATATTGAAAGAAAACAGCCCCTCCCCCATCCACATTTGCCAGACCCAAGCAATATGACTTGACCCCCATTGGCCAGGACGAAAAAGAGACAGCCAGCTAATGCAAGGCTATTGTCATGCTTATATCTGAACTATGTTTCTAATTATTTCCAAATGTGAACAGAGTTTGAATGTAATATACATTCATATACTGTATGTGATTCACTCAGGAAAGTCCCAAAGTATATACATATATATGATGTATACTGTACATGGGTTTTACAGTACATAAGGACTGAGGGATAAAGCTGACACAGTGAGCTGCTTAGTTAATACAAATTTTAAAAGAAGTGACACAGTGGTCGCCACATAATGCAATTGAAATCATCGCCACCCTTTGTCACTTCCTCTTTCATACTATCGCTACAAAATGTAGTTAGTGGACTTGCATAATCTACAATCAGTGATGGGAATTCAGACTTATGCCATGCACTGCTGTGTATTGCAGTAATCAAAATTACTTCACTCATGTACTTCTGTGTGCATTTTGAAGTGAAAACTCATTTCTTAGAAAGCATCTCTTGGAATGTCTCACTTTTCTTTTCCCTTTTGTGTGTTAAGGTTATATGTTTTTCCTTGTCTTATTAGGGTTAGGGTTTGAAAGATTTGAAAACACGATGACAACACATTTTATTTGAATGATTTCACTATTACTGATGTTTTCTAAAATGATAAATATCATTGTCAAACTTTTGACCGGTAGTGTGTGTGTGTGTGTGTATATATATATAATTAATTTGATGTTTGAAATGTGCAAAAATAATTGTCTTTTGTTTAAATATGCACTGTGAAACATTTAAGTGAATTTACTTTCATTTGGCTTTACTTTCATTTCATTTAATATTTGTACAATCGCTTAATTGTGTGTGTTTTTTTTCATTAGCCCAGAATGAAGTAATGAATAGACAAAACTAAAAACCAGACTTTTCACTATAATTCCAGGCAAACAGAACTGTGGCTTCACTTCATGCACAGTATATTGTCTTCATACTCTAGTAATGATAGCCTTTTATTTGACACATGTCAAAACCTGTTCATGGCATCACCGCTCTGGTTTTGCACTGTTGTGTACTGTGACATATTTGAGTGACACCGTGCCCTGGGCTGGGCCTGTTCATACTATTTTGCTTACTACACTAACTGTCGGGTACATTGTGCTTTTATTGCAACCCTAACCTTTTGTAACATTCACTGTAATAGCAGGGACCTTATCTTGTCTTTAAAGTGTTTACATTCCTTGGATGTCAGGAGGAATTCACTTGTTGTATTCCCATCCAACACTCCCATCTAGTGGCAGAAACTGCCCAGAGTACAGTCTGCTGTTCTCTGTCCCCCTCAAGCATCATCACCAGTGCTTCAAAACACACACACAAATGCCTATTGTTTCTCTGCTGTAAAAGTTTTTAGTATTCTGACAAAATACAGACCATGAAATACACAAAATTACAAATGATGTAGTGTAACATGTAAGTACAATTATGTTAATTCATAGTTAAAGAGTAACTCTATTTTATCTTTGTTGAACTCATTCAAGATTCGAGAAGTTTATTTTCATATACACAGCTAAAAAAACTACTACAACAACACGGTGGTTACGCTGGGCAACAGAAAATTCGTACTTTGCAAGTTCCCTTCACACAACAAAAAATAAACAATGAAATTAAACAAAAATAAAGGCATTTATTTAACTCTGGGCATAGAAAATAAATTAAAATAAAAGGCATACTATGTACAAAAGTGTAGAGTGTTATCAGAATATACATTTGGTCATTCATGACATACTGTTCCCCATTTACACACTTGACTTTAATGCAGCATTAACACTGTTAGTGTTAATATAGCAGTTTACAATGCATCGCATTTTTAACAGTCCTAACAGTAACTTGCTAAATTAATGAAACCAGTCCAATAATATATTGTATGCATTTAATAATTACACTTGAAGTAACATGATGGTGTTCAGGCCTTATAGTTAATCGAATAATAATATTCCTATTCCTAACAGTGCTTTATAAAAAATACTGTATCTGAGGTATTCAGAAAGGTTTGCGGCATTGACATGGTTTTACCACTAGATGGAGCTGCAACCTCGTCATTATTATTGGTATTAGTGGAATAGACGCAAAAAGTGGGTCAACTTGTTCAGTGCTTCAACATATTGGACAACGCGATTGACTTTATAGTTTATATTGTAGTTTTATAGTTTTTACTGTTGCTCATTAACCAGACGAGGCAATGGTTACTGCGGTTAGTGCCTTCATTTATTGCCTGAAAACTTAGGTCGATCCACAAGGCGGAGTAGTTTGCTAAACATTTTTTTTTTTTTTTTAAAAACCCAGCTACATAAAGAAACATCAATTTCCAAAACTGCTCATCTATCATTGCACAGTAACTCTATGAACTTTTGACTGAATCTTTGTAATTTGATCTACAAGGATGTCACAAAAAAGTGGTTTAACACATTAAAGAGCATTGTAGTTTATACATGTTGATTAAAAGTTAATTTGACCATATTTATACACATGGCCTTGGCTGATGGATGACAGTTAAAGTCGATTCAAGCTTATTTATGTGTCAAATACAAAATAAGAGATACACGATGTCAACGATGAATGTTTTAAGCTTTATAAATGACAAGAACAGGTGGTCTGTTGGTTTATTATCACAACAACATTCTCTCCTCTTCATCTATTAGGTAATACTGGTAATTCATGATTTGGAAAAATATGAGTTCTCACAGGAAACTCCCTTCATTTGATTTCCAACCACTCAACCTCTAAATTCATCTGAACGCATCCTGTTGTATCAGCATTTCGCTGTCATCCAAAGCCCAAAAAGACATGTCAGCATCATTCTTACCTTCTGAAGAAGTCATAACAAACACAGGCAGTACCTGTCAAATTGATTCACATCTTTTATTTCATTACATAAGAACATACATATGAAGAAAACTTTATAATAAAGAGTTTATGAAACTCACATCACCTTGTCTGTAGAAATGACACAATCCCTACAAACATTTACAATTAACTCTAGTGTAGAGTTCTGATTATACAAACGGACTCACACCTAACATACCCACAGCAGATATGTACACATTCATATGAAGCTGTAACAGTCTACAGATAATTAGACAACAGAATTCATGGGGAGGAGGGGGTAAATGCAGGAAAAACAATGATTTAAAATGATGTGGGCACTTGATGGCTGGGTGTGAATTAAGTCCAAAAAAGGTATGGAATGTAACACAACAATGAAAAAAGAAAGAGAAAAAAAACCCAACAACAAATGTACCAATGTATTACTTTTATCTATATGGAGTCCCAAGTTGGTCGAGGAGGGCCTACAAAGAAGCATGGTCGCTTTCATTTTCCAATCCTGGCTTCTGCTTTGGTTGTGTTGATTTGTCTGTGCAGGGGCCAAAGAATGAGTCTCCGTTTTCTTGCTCATGCGCTACTGTTGATTCCCACTCATCTAGGGAACAGTCCACTTTTTTTCCCCTGTCTTTTCTTCCTTTCTTTAACCCCCCCTCCTCCTCCTCCTCCTCCTTCTTCTTCTCCTTCTCTCTCAAATACCTATCCCACCCTCTCTGCCCCTCTTGTCCTCTTGCCCGGACTGAAGTGGAGACATGTGTTTCCCCTGCACCTGCATGGAGAGAAAAGGAAGAAAAGTGAAGTCAGATCTCTCCCTCTCAGCCCTCCCTCCCCTCCCTGCAGAGGAGAGCAGACAGACTGGCGCCTAACATAGAACTTTCATTAACCCCAGGCAGATAGCAATGAATCCGCTACACATTCACTGGCCTGTCTAATTGGCAACCACCAATGTGAATGTGGAGTGCATGTATGGACATCTACCACGCACCACTGCAGTGATTACTATCATTCTCACTGTTATTATTATTTAAAATTATTCACAAACCGAGTTCATACTGGAAGTCAAAGCAAGACACTATTGTAATTTTCAGGCTGTATCTATAGCAGAATTCTCTTAATATAACCCAAATACTGATAGATTTAAATATATATATACCTTTATCTGTCTTTGTCGTCCTAGTGGCACAACCGTTTTTCTTCTTTGGAGAAATTATGAGTGAGATCCGCAGTCTGGGTGGAGAGCAAAGGGGACAATTACAATTTAAACCACATGAAACATGAATAATAACAGTATTAATGTTATTAAACACACTCTGCAACTGCAACACGACGGTGTGTATCTTTACTGTGCATGTCAGCGCAGATACATATGGTGATCCGTAATTAAATACACGCGAGGAAAATAAAAATCACTCGACTGGGCTTAAAACTGATGATAATTTCAACTTTTAATGCACATATGAAGCAACAAAAGCCGCAGAGGAAGAACAGCTGGTGTCGAATACGCGTCTCCTCTCCTCACCTTTATTGACAGAACCATCTCCGGCGTGCTCGTGTCCTCAGCCTCCAGCGCGATCTGCAGGTCAAAGATGTAGTCGATGACGTGCTGCAGAATCTCCACCTGGCTCACGGACTTGTTTTGCGGGATGCTCGGCACCAGCTCCTTCAGCTTGGAGTAGCAGTCGTTCATGTCGCACAGCGCGCTCGCCGGCTCCTCGAGACACGAGTGTTTATTCCGGCTGATGGCGAGACTCTGCTCCGAGATGCAGCACACGGCCTTGTAGCAGCTCCTCACCGAGCGGACGGGACTGATGGCTTTCATGACGAATAGCAACCACGACAGAAACACTGAATGTGCTGTCGGAGGAATGATTTTGTCGACGAGTTTCCTCTGGATGTCCGCGTTCAACAGAACCACAGTGTTTTGACTGTGACAGCGGCGTACAGTTTGGTTTTATACACTACGCGCCTGCTCACGCCCCCTTTTTTCGCATCGCCTGCGGATTGGTCAGAGTGAAACTCGCGGCCATTCTGATTGGTTGAAATGACCTTGTGGACGGCACTGGAAAGTATGAGGAAACAAGGATGGGACGCCTGAAGGGGCTGTCAATCAGACCGCATCACCTCTTCCAGGTGCGAGATTTGTATAAAAATTGTCATGTAAATGTAAGTTTACATGAATTTTTCAGAAAAAAAAAACAGCAAAAAAAAGAGAACGTTTTTCCAACAAAAAACTAAGATAACGACTATGTGATTCTACTGCAGTTATACCACACTAAAACTTTCATACTTTAAATCCAGATGAGAAAGATAGAAAGGACCTATGACATAACTATTATTTGTATCGATCAGGCCTATATATTGGCCTATCAATCATGAGGTTTGGGTGAACAAAACATTGAATCAACAGCCTGTGTTACATTAGTCTTATTGATTTATTTCTATATTATTTTAGAGAGCAAACTTTAACATACGAACATTTATCATTAGCAGATATTAAAATATGACAGCTATACATAATATAGGTAAAAGGTCAATAGGGGCCAGGTTATATTTACATGGATTTATTCCCAGAATATGTGATTTTACTGGTAAATATGTGGCCTATTTACTCACTGGTTGCTTGTGCTGTTGGTGCCTGCGAATGATTCTGTTCCCTTTAGAGTAATACAATCTAAAATGGCTCTACACCGCAAAGCACCAAAGCAATAAAGTCGTTTTTCTATACCAAAATGTAACATACACCCAGAGAGACTGTTGTACGACAATTATATTTCAACATTTCCAAATGTCGCTGTCTTTTAGTTTTACATCAAAGAAGGTCCCGTTGTGCTCCTATTTGGGTCTTATTTTCCCCTTTTCTCACAATCCTGTTTTGTGGAGGAATGCAGGCCCGAGCCAGCTGTGTGTCCTATCCCGGCCCAGCTGTGTTGATCTAACGCGCCAGTCCCAGACATGCTGGCGCCAGCCTCCCGACGTCATCCATTCACCCCGACGCGCACTCTCGTCTTTGGCAGACGGCCCGCCCTCCCCCGTCCAGGAGCAGAGGAGAGTGGAGCACAGGCGCTCAGAGATCCCATTGGCTCTCCTGGTCTGTCACTCACCACCAAAGGTCCACGCCTCCACGCTTCACTCCTCTCGTCTGCAGTTGCACTCACTCCAATTTATGTGGACCCCACATCTTTCCAAATACTCATGGAAATTGTGTAATAAGGAAAGAGGGCATCATGACTCAGAGAAAAATCTTCACGGAAACTGACAAGAGAAGCCTCACACAGTAACAATCCACAGCTTGTTTGACATCATTAAACAATTTAATTGTTGATTTCATCTCACCTGCACTGTAACACATTTCAAAGGGGTTGGATTTAAAACCTTAAAAAGCCTTAAAAACGCCTATAATCTCAGCTTAATTATAAGAATTTACTTCCAAATTAGTATCAATGGCAATGTTGAGTTTTGAACTATTACCATTTTAAGTTAAATTGGTAAATTCTACTGAGATGTTTCCCTTATCTGCTTCCTAGAGCTCACACGGAAGTAACATACAAGCTATTTGTTCAAAAATATACAATTTGTTTGAATTAGAACACTTTTTCCACGTTGTTTTAGTCTGTTAACACAACACCTCACAACACTACAGTTTGATAGTAATAATGCTGGCTTCTGTTTTCTTTTTTTTTTTTTAATGTTCTATTTTCACTTTTTTTTAGTTCAAAACTTACAGAAATGAAACAAATGCTGACCCCTTGGGAAAAATGTATGGATAACTGTAAGTTTAACTTGTGAAAACTTAATGACTCTTATTTAATGTCAAAGAATTGTCATAAACACTTCTAAGGAATATCATATTTCACAGTGGAAGTGAAGCAGTAACTGGGTTTTTTTTTAAAGGTGGTTGCTCAACAGTCTTTGTGCCAGCTCATGTGTGTTCATAATCATTTTGTAACCACGACTCGCCATTTCAGAATTGATGAGTCAATCTATTTCAGGTTGGAGTGTTTTCGAAATATTTCTGCCATAACACACAGTTTCAAGATGTTGAGCAAGTATAAGCTTGTTAAATTATCTTATCTTCTTTATGGACAAATTTGTGTTTTAAAGCATAAGAGCTGCTGCAGATATCGTCCCCATTATACAGAGGTTTAACAGATGTTCAAGTCCTCCTCCTGGCAATCACAGCCCCCCTTTCTCACACACTCCCCACCCCAGTTGACCCTGCATGACAAGCCACTCAGCGACCTCTCTGTAAAGCAAACCACAATATTGAACTGTGAGAGAGGACTTTGGCCCACAACTATTTTAGAGATACAGTATATTGTGTGAGCACCGCAGAAAAAAAGTGTCCAAATAAGACTTTGACCCCAAATATCTTTCTTAAATATGTCAACGGGAGGACAAATATTGCTCCAAATTCCCGGTGGGAAAATAACTGTTTGTATTAGCTGAGTGACTAAACTGCTGGAGGGGTTGGGTAAAATAGATGGAGTGATTAGCCTCCATAACAATAAAACTAACATTGTCCAGCCTGATTTGACTCAAGTCCTCATGGAGAATAGCGTTATAGTAATGCACATGCTTCCTGCATCACCCCTCCTCATGGACACTGTCCTGCACAAATGTTCGTATTGACAGGGACACGCTGGACAGACTGATAAGAAAAGTCAGCTCGGACCTGGGGTGCTCCCTTGACTCAGTGGAGATGGTGGCAGAGACGAGAATGATCTGTGATGGACAACCTGTCCCACTTCACTGACAGACATCCTCCCTGCTGCTGTGGGACTAACAAGCACTGTTCTTAGACATGCACATGAAAATCATCCTATGTTGACCCGGTATTGTGCAGTACCACTATAGTTAGTCATATGTGCATTCTCTATAATGTTTACACTGTAAATATGAATGCTGTATATATTCCTTTAATATTCAATATTTTTCAATGTTGTGTACTCTTAGAGGTTAAAATGTCTCTTTATTATTTATTACTTTTACTTTTTGACCCTCTGCTGCTGCAACATAGTAAATTTCCCCTTTGTGGGACTAATAAAGGACTATCTTGTATTATCTTGAATTAAACTTTTAAATTTAAAGTGATATATTGTATTGTCTGTTTTGCTTATTTTATGTTTTTTTTCTTAACTTACAGTAATTTGCCTTTATGTTTAATTATCCTGGTATTTATATAATTTTGTCTTTTTTGTCACATTGTTTGTTGTAGACCACAACACCAAAGCAAATTCGTTGTGTGTTTGAAACCCGCATGGCAATAAAACCGATTCCGATTCTGATTTTGATGAATCATAGAAAGTTTTGCCTCTGGAGTCTTGTCATTTCTTTTAGGAAATGTGTGAGCTCTTTCTAGGAAATCGAAAAATGCCATCAATTTTCCCACCTGACACCTATGACAGCGCATGCCTGTAGATTCCAGAGTTTCCGGTGCGTAAAACTCACTCACTCTCTCTCTCACACACACACACACATGCATACACACGGTGGTGTGTCTGCGCAGGGATCAGGTGCATGTCGGAAAGGCCCCGGACACAATCGGGTCTCTCTTTCAATGGATGGGAGAATTCCGAGCCTGGCGTCAGTGAGTCTGCCTCTCTCTCCTCTTTCCCCGCCCTCCCTCTCCCTCTCCCCGCTCCTCCGTGCAGCTGGACGCAGACAATCAAGCCATCAACAATCGCCATGCATAATTAGCAGCGCCCCCTCCCTTTCTTCTCCTCTCCCCTTCTCTCAATTAAACTTCAATCCACCATATTTTTTGTGTTAACAGCCAAGCAAATATAAACAGAACTGCACATCATACTCTCCTATATTTTCCTATAAAGGTTCTGAATCACTCCCCCTCCACTTATCTCCACCTAAGCACCTTCTCTCAGTGTAAACAAAGTGTCACAGTGTGTAAAGTAATGAGGGTCATGCTGTGAGATGAAACAGAAGGTAGACCACCATACTGTCATGTGGAGCGTCAATGATACAGGAGGGTGTCTTTTTCTTCCACAAGTGCAGGGGATAATAACTCGGTGACAGTAAACAGTGAAACTTAATTCCTTCAAAAGTGTGTGTCACGCAGGATTCCTCCTCCTCCTCCTCCTCTGCTCCCTGTTCTTCATCAAAGACGCTTCAGTTTTCTTCATCGGCTTTGAACAGCCTACAGATCCACTTTGTCCCAAGTGACCCAAGGCACTGACATGACATTTTCTGCACATTGTTCATTTGTGCTGGTCACTTGATATTTATGTTAGAGTCTCTTGTTAAGCATGTGCATCATTCACTCATTCACTCACTCATTGTGCTTGTTTTTTAGACCTCAAGGCCACACGTTAATATAGAAAGAGCATACTTCATTAATCGATTCAGTAATTATGACTGGTAGGTAGCATAATGAAAGCTGCAGAACAAGACAGGGCCAGGATTGTTCCTATTAATACTAAAATATACTGTCATGGTTAATCCAATCGCAATTAAACTGTGCAGGCCTGACTGTGCCGAATGAGTCCTTTTATGATGCACTGATTTTTAGACCTCAAGGCTACACGTTAATATAGAAAGAGCATACTTCATTAATCGATTCAGTAATTATGACTGGTAGGTAGCATAATGAAAGCTGCAGAACAAGACAGGGCCAGGATTGTTCCTATTAATACTAAAATATACTGTCATGGTTAATCCAATCGCAATTAAACTGTGCAGGCCTGACTGTGCCGAATGAGTCCTTTTATGATGCACTGATTTGGGCAGATCAGCTGATGTAAATAGACCCACAGTCTATATACAGTATAACACAGGTCCAGTGATATGGCTAACGTTCATTTGCAGACACAAAAACAATTTGGACAAAAAAAATTTTTAAATAAATATTAGAAAACAGAGGCTGGAGCAAACATGGAATTTTTTCTTTGCATCAGTAGCAAAATCTCTTAAGTACTCACTCAGCAGTGACACATAAAGGTCAATTTACTCAAATGGTACTGCATACAGTTGCATTTGAGTCTTCTGGGACTGTTGTGAGGAAATATCTGATGATAACACAATGATATCAACAGGATTATTCTAGCTCGAACTTTAATTTCAATTTTGTAATGGCCTCATGAGTCGGAGGACATTAAAAGACACAGTGCGTATGCTTTCCATTTCTACTGGGGGGATTGTTTGACGCAGCAGTTTTAGAGCTTGACCCACATTGGGGACTAAGAGTCAGGACAGTGCTGTTACTCAATTTACTGAATTGCATGCAAAATTCTCCAGTTCACTTTTTTAAACAGCAATGAAGTATCCATTTATGTGACGTGAGCCACAGCATGTCTGAACTATATCTACATGAAAATTAACACTGGATGTTTGTTTTGCTGCCAAACAAGAGTCATTTCTACAGTATTAGGTATAGAATGAACTGACAGCAGTATACGTGTACAGTATATACAAAAATCCTCTCAGTAATGTAATTTCAAAATTTGTGAAAGTGCATTGTGCCTTATTATCAGAGCATGTGAGCGCTGCAGAACAATAAGAAATTTCCGCTCACTGCTAACGGAGCTGTTCGCTCTCTCCTCTCCTAGCTGCTGCTGACTGCTCCACTGATTATCTCTCCCTGCTCCAATGAAATCGCCTACAGCTCACTCCAAAAAAAAGTACACACTCGGACAGGTTCCTCTGGGTTCAAGGTAAATTTACATGCACTTCTCACCAATGACTGACTTTCAGTAACCGCTGTATTGCTCATTAACTGTCTTCGATCACTAGCTGAAGCAGATGAATGGGCCATCACAGATGGAAATTTGGCACAGTACAATAGTCGTTTATCGCTGTTTGTATCTCTTTCACGTGGACCTGTGACAGCGCAGGTGGTTACCTATCCTCCTCTTCCTCAAACGTATCAGACACATGGTGTTAGTGAAAATGGAGCAAAATGGAGCAAGAGTTAAGGTGACGTTTCATTTTCTTTAAATATGCCACTCCAGGCTCCAGTCAAGTCTTTTCATTCCTTTTTTCACAGTCACCCCTGCTCGGCTCTGTTACATGCACCGCTTAGTAATAATGTGAAGAACACCAGTAACACAAGGCTATACTGTAAAAACTCTGGCTGTACATGGTGGGAACTATGCTCTTGTCACTATCTTGTTGTCTTGCAGCCCTGCCCATGTCCTTGGGTGTGAATATTTTACTGAGCCCTCTGCACAGGAATAAACTGTGGAAATACAACTGTACAGCAGGTGGGACACAAGCTGCAGAAGGCCATAAAGCCCATGGCTGCCACATAGGGCCCAAACATGTTGACTGTAATTCTCAGTGTGAGTGGGCCAGCGGAGAAGCTGCCAGCTGCTGGTCACACTCTTGTTTTGTCGTTTTTTAACGACCCTGACTAGAACAGTCCGTTAATTCTTCGGCTATTCCAATTAGGATAAACATCTGGCTTTGTGTAAGCATAGCTAAGGTCAGACTTGGTGATCACAGCTGAAGTCAGTTGGAGTAGGTGTGGGTGATCCGATTAGTTAAACACCTGTAAAAAACGCAGCAGTGTTTGCATTTGAACATTCATGGTCATCTTTGACTAACAAATTATAATGGATAACAGTCACAGGATATGCAAAGGGGATCTACAGTAGATTATGAAGCAGGCAGACCTGAAATGACACAGAATTTGTTTTTTGCTGTAGTTAACGCTGGATGACCATTAATGGAAGCATTGTAGACACTAATCTCTCCTCAAAAACAATTCCTCTGTTTTGCAAACTGCAAATAAACGCCAGAATGAGAGTCTGCGGACAGCATGGAGACAAAGTGGCTGTCTCTGCTCCACATCCAGTCTTGGCCACACTCAGTCTGGAGCTGCATGCTTAATTTTGAACCAAAATCAAGACCTATGTAACAGTTTGCAGATGACTACCAGATGATGCATGCGAATACTCTTGTGTCATTGCTGTTCCTACACTTGTTTTGCAAGAGAGAACTCACTTGAACTATAATGCTGACCTTGTAATTAAGGACCAGGCTATACTTTGGAAGACCCCACACAGAGTGTTGCATGTATACTGCTTTAGATATAAAGAGTGTCTGGTTGCTAAAATTGGGAGTAAGTTTTCCTTGGTTGGTCAGCCTGAGACCAGTCAAATGATTACGGCCAAATAGAGCCCTTTATTTTGTTCAGATAGATATCACACAATGCAATATAATGCTTGGTGTTTTTGTGAGGAGATGGACATGGGTGAAATAATAAAAACAGGAAATTCAGAAGGGCGATTAGGAAGTAGAGACCAGTGAAACATTAGCGTGGAAGATGAAACTGGTGGATGAGTGGCATAATGAAGAAAGAGATGATCAGACAGCAAAAGAAAGAAGGTTTGAGATAAAGAAAGATGTTGAGGAGCCTGATGCTACAGTAGCTGCTGCCGCAGGGGATCAGCTGGTCAGGCTTCACTCACACACAGAAAGAGAGAGGCCATTAGGTCCCTGGTGGGTATCTCTGCACCTGTGTGTGTGTCATGTCTTTCTAGGTCAAGTGAGTCCCTGAAATCTAAGATAAGCCACAGCAGTGACTTTCTCCTTCTGTCAATGACGGCGTATTCTTTCCACACATCTTTTTGTCCCCGACCCCTTTCAAACACACACACACACCCGTGTCTCCCAGCACATGTTCACATACAAAAGGATATATATTATTATTACACATGCATGAGAACACACACTTGCCAATCCCCTTCACCTCTTCTGTCTCCTCCTCATGCAGCTAATGAATTGAAACAGTGGGGAATGAGACATGATACAAAGATGATTCTCTCCACTTCCACACCCTCAGACACACACACACACACTCGCACACACCTACCCTTCCCTAATCTGGGTCAGTGGTGCCCCTCTTGGTCACCCTTGGTGGAGCCCTCCAGACAGAGGGGGCAGATTGGGAGCAGAGAGGTCTGGGCCTCAGTGACCTGATTAAAAGCTCTTACACAGACTGCTGAGCTCCATGTTCAATCAAACACAACATACAGCCTGGCCTTGCTATTTGACTTGCTATTTGTCTCCAATCCTGCCTGGTTGTCATGCACTCCTTTAATTAGATTTTTATTCTCTTATAAGTGATTTAGCACCCACCCTCCACGTTCTCTCTCATACACACTAAAACGCTTTCCTCCACTGAAGTGGCACATTATGATGGGGTGAACATACTGTACTGTGAGTTCTTTGGGAATGGACAATAGCAAACAAAACATGTCACTGGCTGTCACACGCTGCAACAGTTTGATGTGTTTTTCTTTCACAGATTTTAAAAGTTCTGGCAATGAAACATTTGATGCCACAACTCAGAATTTAGAACACCAAACCTGTGGCCTACTGCAACATGTTCACAAACAGACTCAAAAATACTGTAAAATCTGGATTAAGTATTGTTTCTATGTATAAAAAGTGAAGAAACACAACAATGAGTCACCCTAAAACACTACCAGGAAATGCCTAAATTGGTTTAGCTGTGTCTCGTCTGTGTGTATTGTATTATGGACATTTCCTGCTAACATTCTCTGGCTGCTCTGTAATTTACTCGAAATATCCATGTGCCGCTAAGTTAAAACTCTGGCAAAAGTTGAGGGTCAAAGCCACTGAAGATTTCTAAAAATGTTGCTTCCTCCAGAAAAGCCAAAAGAGGAGTATGGCTTTTCAGGGCCAGCTTTAACAAACTGGGGGCACTGAAAGAGAGAGGAATTTAATTTATGTGGGAACATACGTTTTAAATACCAAGAAATGCACAGAAAATGGATTAAAAACATTTTTAAAAAAGATTGGCAAACATAATATATGAATTTGAGATGAATGAAATGCAATATTGGATTCTCAAAAAACACACAGAGAATCAAGACACGGCGTGTTCAAAACAACACGCCATGTCATGTTTGTACACTGTGCATCTTCCAACCAGCCAAGTTGGATTGCATTTCACATTCATATCCGTCCAGACTAACAGAATAATGTAAAGCTATCACATGATTAAGGGACTGATAATAATGCTTTTCTAGTCTTGATGACCAGTCAAGTCATCTATAGAGTGCATCTATATGCAACATCAGCATGTAGACAAAGTTGAGCCTCGAATCCAAAACTTGTGATTAGACAACCTGCTCTACCACTGACCCTCGGCTGCCACTTTTTATTTTAAACATATGGGATTGTCACAGTCGAGGATCTAAATTACATCAGCAGTCATGACAATATCTCACAGTGTAATTATCTGCTGTTCAGTGTTTTTGTTCATGATGTTTTTGTTCTGCTTGCTACTTGCCTTTTTTATCGCAGTAATTATTGCCTCCTCCCCTTGTTAAACATCTCTACATACAAAGTTATAGTATTTAAACAAAGGAAGCACTTCAAGTATTCTTAAATCAAAAGCTTGGCAAATAAACCCAGTTATCTGTATAGTCATGATAAAGTGTTTTTTTCTTTAAGGGACAGAAAAATAGTGAGGGCAGAGACAAAGACCTTTGGGTCAGGCTGTTGACCCCAACACAGTGAGCTCAGATAAAGACAAACACTTCAAACATCACTGATAAGCTTCACTCTGAAGGACACCAAGCAGCTCTTTTGGCCAAAACAAGAGATAGGCCTGACAAAGCCTGCTTTACAAGAGGTAAGAATTTGTGTTAAATTATAGAAATCATCTTGTATCTGGATTGTATTTGTATACCGCACGAGTGTAAACTCTTTTTTTTTTCCATGTGGGTTTTATGTTGAGTGTCAACGGGGTTTAAAGGTGTGGAGACCTCTGTCAGATGAACCTTCACCTTCAGTCTAATGTGACAGACAATCCATGACAGTGTTAGCAGTCAATCAAATTTGTGTGTGTGTTTGTTCATTCACATCACAACAGCCCTATAATGACTGTTTAACAACCTGAGCAGGGCTCACCTGTGTCAACGCGTTGATTGACTCAGTTAATTATTGTCCTCCAGACGTCTGCAAGGTCTCAGAGTGACAGAGAGAGATTACAGAGGACAAACTGAAGATTAGATAAACTGAGAAGCCACCTTTCTTCTCGGCTGCAGGACCAATTGATTGTAAGATTTCAGTTCCAATCTGCTGGTTCAATATCATGGATGAGCCTGCACATCAGTGCTGTTATTCATGCTTGTTTAAGATAATGCTCATAAATGACTTTTCTGTTCACGCCAGATGTGTGCCCCCCTTGTTAGGGAGGCAGATGATTCCACCCTCCTGGACCAACAACAACACTCCAGTGTTAGGCTAACCTCCTGGTGACTTTACCGCAGCATCTGGCAAACGTTAGGCTTCACCTAAACCCACCGTTTATGCTGTAATATGAGTAGCACACTTACAGATGCGGCTTCAGTAGGCAAAGCTTTGTATGCACGTGTGTGTCTGGTCGTGTATGGACTCACATCTGTGCGCTCTCTGGGCTCAGCTCTGCTCGCAGGGTTTTAAAAAGACAATTGCTTGGTTCAGGATGGGAACCAAAGAAGCCGGTGCAGACACAGCAGGGGAGCCCTTTTCACAGCTTGCACAATAACCACCCAGCCCCAGTGCACGCAGTGCCTGGCTTGCCTTGTGAACGCACAGCAGTGACAGTGTGCAGTGCACGTGGTCGTGATGGGTCTGTGTGTGTCTCTTTTGTTAGCAGTGACTGATAAAGTGGAAACAAAAAAGCAAAAACAGAGGAGACCTGTAAGACAATATTGCCACACTCCCTGCACAGCTGGCATATTTTCTGAGAAGCTATTTCCTGTAAAATTTCTGACACGGGAATAATGATGGCTTTGATTGGGCCCCAGTTAACGGGAGGCACTTCCTGTTTCTTTGTATTGGTTTCATTGTGAAGCGATGGGGTGGGAGGGGGAGGAGTGGGTGAGGCAGGGTTTGAGGGAAACAGCTGCTGGAGATGACACAGTCAAGAACATCCCTGTGACCCCCACCCCTGCACACATGCATGCACACGCACACACACACACACACACACACACACACACACACACACACACACAAACAATATCACCTCTTACTTGAGTGAGTTTGGCTTCAGCCTCATTTTCCTTGATCCAGTTAAGACATCGCTCTGGGAGTCAGGACGTACAGTAACTGTGAAGCATTCACTGTCAGAAGTGTTACTTTGAGATAAGCTTTCAGGCATCTTGAAGTTTAAAAACAAGACACTTAAATCTGTCAACACAGAGGCTACCGCACCCGATTACAAGAAACTAGGTTCAAACTAATTCCCCAATAATTGTGAGATTTTTTTTAACCTGCTAGGAAGACAAGATGTAAGTTTTTTTTTCAACAGCCCCATTTGGGGTCAGGGTTAAAATCTTGATTATTATGCTTAGTATTTCCTGTGATTGTCTCAACAGTCAAGCAGATGCTCTAAGGGCCAATGTCACACCAGAGCAGCAAATAATAAACTAACCAAACCCCTGAATTGTTGATACAACTGTGAGAAAATGAGGGACAAATGAATAAAACAAAGTCGAACAATCCTCTCGATTAATATATTTTTATAATATCAAATATAGAAACAAGTGTGGGTTCCTCGGTTTTAATAGAGTTGCAAAAAAGGTTAGGGCTTGTGATGTCTGAGTTGTTTACAAAAGGGAAGTCACACTTGTTATCTGTGAAAGGAAAGTCTGTGGTTCCCGCGTTAATTGCTGCAAAAGTAGATGTTGGTTGCGTTCATGCGTTCTTTCAGAAAACCTGACACATGCTTTAGCCTGCGCATAGTCGTTGGAGTTATTCTAAGTTTGACACCTTGCCGGGTACTCTCCACGCATATGCAAGTATTTGAATGCACACACATAAACACATGCTGGTGCCTTTATGCATATGCACACACCCACATTTTCTACCTGAGTGAGGTTTTCCATTAGCGTTTGTCTTGCAGAGATCACAGGTTTTTCTGTTTCCTGCCACACCGTATTTTGCCACAGTAGCAAACCAGTGTTCATGTTTTCTCTGCTCTGCATTGATGATGATCGCTGGAAAATTAGCACACACACACACACACACACACACCCGCTACCACAAACACAGATGTGATACCAAACACAAACACAGTGACATTATCTCTTGAAATTAAACAAATAAAAACATGTTAATATTTTTTTTAAAAAAAAAAAACATTATTTATCTTATCTGTGATCTTGTTCTGCAGTACTTCTTATCTCTCATTCTAAATTTGTTGCTTTCGTGTTTGTTGGTTTGCCAGTCTCTGAGGAGGCCTGATGTGAGCTCCAGATGTTGAAGTAGACAGGCTGGAGACAGAGAGTGCAGAGGTTTCTCTCATACCTCCATACTCTCTGTTACCTGACATTTTCTATTGGTCATTTTAGCTTCTGCAGTATGAGGTAGGGGCTTATTTTTGCTTAATTTAGAAAAAAAGAAAACCCAAAAAACTATGTCTATTGTCTGAAGACACAAAGTGTAGTTTGAAAATGTAGCTTTATCTGCCTTTGAATAAAACTGAAAGCAGAGGGAAACATTAGTGAGCCAATCATGAAAGTTTAAAAATGAAGCTACTTTGTTAGGAATTGAACAACATGGGCAAAATTTAACCCCACGCACCAAAAACACTTACCTCCCAAAATGTGTGTACTGTGTGAATGAAGGTATGTGTTTTTTCATACTTCATTTTGTTCTTCAAAAGCCCTGCAAACATGTATTACTGTAACTTTTTTTAGCATTTCCTTTGTTATATTTATTTTATGTAATTTTACATCTTGATTTTTATCCTGAATGTCCTGTTCACTTTATATTTGTAAGATTTGTCTTTGTGTTGCATTGTACTCGCAATATGTTGGAAAAGATAACACTGAAAAACAAACCTAACATCAATTATACATACATACATAGACTTAAATACTAAGCTGCCATTATTAAGCTATGTTTAAAGTATGAATGATGGCAAAGACATCACAGTCGCAGCATATCTGTGATGTCTTTTCTCCACAAAAACATGTCTGCCACATAACCCCTCTCTCTCTCGCTCTCAGTTTCAAAACAAATGTTGAAGCAGTTGTCTTCACGAAAAGCCTTATGCATTGGGTCGAGGGTCATCCAGCCTCTTAAGATACTATCACTCTCTGTGAACGTCCATCCATCACCTGTGATGCATCGCCTTTCTCACCTCTCGTCTCATACCGCCCCTTTCCTCACTCCTCTATCGTCCGTTTAGGTTGTGTGTTTGCTTGCCTGCTCACTTCCCCCCCCCATCAACCCCCTCATTGGCGCTTCACTCAAAGGACACATTGATCACTGACAGACACAGACATTTTAAGGGAGTTGAACTAGTTTCTCAGCGTGAGCTTGCCTGTGCAGCAGCAGGGGTCACACCATGAAATTAGGCTGCATGCCAGGGCTAATTGAACTAACTTGCATGATTCACCATGCACGTTACTTAGCATAATGCACTGATAAGGTTTTGTGTGTTTGTGTGTGTATGTTACAGGTAATTTGAGGTAAAATCAACAAACCCAACAACAAGGTAGCTGCTGTTAGATGAAATGAGGGGAGATGAGAGTTTTAAGTGGTTTTAAGTGTTAATTATACTACGGGAAAAGACAACAATTTTCACAGTTTGTTGCCATAAAAACCACTGAAACATGTTAAATTAAGATTTAAGCCGACCAAAGCACGACTGCTTGGCTGTTGTTGGATAATAGCAGGAGGTTTGATGCAGCTTGGGAATTAACAAAACACTACTTCATATATATGCTGTACATACAGAATACAGTATATGCAAATGTGTAACTAGGTCATGGTAAGTGTTAATATGTCCTTGTCAGGGATACAGGAATAAACATAGAATCTAGGAAACCCTAATGAAAAAATTTCTCACAGATATCAAGACAGCTCTTAGGAAACTCTTGTCTTGGTTGTGTGCAATAAAGACACCACTAATGCTCTATACATCAAATTAATATCAGTGTCACTCCTAAAACTCTCACATGAATAAATGCCATCAATTGAATAAAATCCACTAGCGCACAATGTCTATTTATTGAAAGGTGACATTAGGTCACAGGGTGCACTGAAATAACAGCTAAATCTACTTTGCTGTTTATTAGAGGACTTAGCAGCACGCCTATGCATAATGCATTAGTCCGATCAATCTTAGGAAATTAAGACTTCATTTCACCTGCTGTGAGCAGACGTCTCTCATTAGCCTGTTAGGAAGCAGCTATTCTGGATATCCTGTGAGAATTAGTGGAGAGAGAATAAGGCCACAGTTAGTAGCTACACAAGTTCATATCAACAACTCACATGGTTGCTATACATCAGCCTGAATCAGTGAAAATGACAGCAAAGTGGCAAATGTTCAGAGTCACACAGACAGCAAAGTGACCTGATATTGTCATTCATACAGTTTGGACATGGGTGTATTTTAATACCAAAACAATGACTTTTTTTTTTTTTTTTTTTTTTTTTAAGAAATTATTGTATATTTTACGGCACCAGCCACTTTAATTAACTCAAACAAAATTAAGGGAAACACATGTGAGCTGTGAGCAAAGTTTTTGCTTTGATGTTGACCCTTGCTGTCCGACCTGATTTTCTTATCAAGCAGGCTGATGCAGCTGTGTGTGTGTGTGTGTGTGTGTGTGTGTTTGACATACAGACAGGGACTATGCCAATCAGGAGAAAAGGGTCATACTTTGCAACCACACTAGTGACTGTAACATAAGTGTGTGTGTGAGGGTGTGTGCTTCATGCCCTTCTGCTCCCCTTTCCTCTGTTGCAGTTCTCTGTGGCTTGACCTGTGACCTGATCACTTGACCTATACAGGTCTGACCGCTACTTGGCCGTCCAGCTGTGAAATAAAGTGCATGCCTGTGTGTGTGAGCGAGCAAGCACGATATACACATTGAATGAAAAAGGTTGATAAACACATTTGTTTGTTTCCTCTCATTGCAGGGTTTCCTCTTACCATTGGCCTATTTGTGCACACTTGAAAATCTGCACAGAAAAATCTTTTCCGCCATCACTGCTCTTCCCTTGTTTTTATCCCAGATTCCTTGCTCCCTCTGCAGAGGACCGGAGGAACTGCATCACAGTGTCATCAGACACACTTACAACTTTCTATTACTCTACTGAGACTCAGGAGTGGAAGGAAACCGGGCAGACCAAGACACATCTGACTGTAAATTAGTTTTATTCAAATCACGATAGACCTTTATCAAAAATAGTTTACATTATATCCAACGTGGTGATGCACTGAGTAGGTAATACTTTCTGTTTTACATTTGTCTCCTTTCACATGAGAGACAGTAAATGATGACAGTTGGAAAAGATCCTATAAAGAGGACTCCCCACAGGGACAACCACATGATCAGGATTACTGTCTCCACCCGAGAGCAAAAACAGAACACACTCACATAGAAGCGTAGATGATGCAAATTTATACTGGACAGATAGAGAGGACATTTTCATTTTACTGGGCAGCTCCAGCAACTTCTCAACTTGCAGTGACAGTTTAAGTCCATGTATGTTAAGCTACTCTGGTCGCCTTAAGCTTGACTCCCTCTATTTCACCCTACATCTCTCTACTAGGTCCCCAGTACAGCACACAGGGCCCCCTTTTCGTCTCCTCCCATCCCTCTCTCTTTCTTCCTCTCTCTCTCTCTCTCTCTCTCTCCCCCCTGCTAGGATCCCCACAGCTGCGCGGACCAGGTGCGTTCCGCCCCGACACACACACACACACGCCAACGGACGCAGCAGGAAATGCCTAATACCAGTTTTAGAATGATGCCACTATGCCAGCTTGACAGGGAGGCTGCAGGATCTGTCAGCACAGAAGGCAAAAGAGATACGGAGAGAGAAAGTGAGACACAGATGAAGAGTCTCTCAGAGAAAACATGGAAAATGTAAGAATAAAGCTACTTTTTTTTTTTTAAAATCAATGTTTGTTGTGCTTTACATTTAAGTCTTGACATAAAACCTAAAATATAAACCCATAAACAGCATCTCTAACACATGTTGTGTTAGAGTGGTCCATTTCCAGTACCGGATACCTACATACACAATATATCCTGCTCTCCAGGGTTCCTCATGTAAAATAGACCTCTGTAGACACGAGTGTGTGACTGTGTATGCATGTGTGACTTTATGTGTGGGTGGACGCACATGTGTTTTTATAAGAAAAAAAAAAAAAAAAAAAAGAATGAAAAAAGTACCAGTTATTTTTGTCTGTGGCTCACCACTGCTCACACTCTCCCCTGTCTTGTACTCATCTCACAGGGCCCCAAGAGGAGAAGAGGGCAGGAGTGTGACTGGGGGGAAGAAACTGAGCAAGACAGATAAGTAAAGGTAGAGATGAAGAGGAGGAAGATGAACCCTATCTGTCACTTTGCAGAGAATGTGTGATAAATCAGTCTGGTAGGCAGCATGAAGCTCCGCATTCATCTCATCTATCAGTACTGTATTTGTCAAAAAAAAAAAAAAAAAAATTCAAATAAACTTCACATATCTGGAAATAATATATATATATATATAGACAGCTAAACCTTGTATACTGTATATGGTGACCAGAGAGGTGCTGTATTCTGCAACAGTAGCCCACACTAGACATACATAAATAAAACAACGGATAAAACAACGGCTCTTAATTGTTTGGCGACAGTTCAATAGTGGGCTTGGCTATGGTCTATAATGTGGATTCAAAGTAACAGCAGCAGAGCTGAGAATGTAGCGATCTTAATATCTTAAAGACAACTAAGCTAGGTTTAGTTCTGTGACTCCGTCTGCATCATATAATTGTAAAGCAAAGTCTCCTGTTGCTTTTATCAGGCCACATTTTTTTAAATTATGCACTTCTTTAGCACCAATCACACTTTCCATTTCAGTCCCTCAAGCAACTTGGAATGTATGGTCCCTGTGTCCAGGTCCTTTTCACGTCATATCATTTATACATACATATATATATATACACATATATACATATATATATACACACACACACACACACACATATATATATATATAAAATATTGTGGTCTGGAACTGTTTCTGTTACTGTGGTTACTGTCATGTTTGTATATTTCTTGATTTTTCTTACATTTTTTATATGTACTTGGATGTATTATACTGTTCCATCCACCTGCCTGGGGACAAGGGATGTAAATTAGCCAATGGAAATAATCTATCATACTTTGTACATGTAAATATAAATTCATGTGCAGTGCCCCTATTAAATAAATAATACAATAAAAAATACAATGTATAGTTGCTAATAATTAAACAGATTGCAAAGTTAAAGAAGCACACAGCATGTTCATGCTCTGTGACGCTGAGTGGAGGTTCATTTAATCATTAAACAAGGCAACTGTCTGCAGAGAACACTTGCGTGTGTGTCCGAGGTCAACCTGTACAGGCACAAAGGTGCAGTGCACAGAAACAACAGCACTGTGGCCGCCTTTAGCATTTCATTGTGATGGAAACTTAAAAAGGCCACAAAACACACAAACGCATGTGAACAAACACACGCACACACTTATACGTATGAAACTGTACACCCTGCTGACAACTCAGTGTGGCCACATTCTCACCTCAAACCTTTCCATTCACTGACTGCCAGGTCAGTATCTCCACCAGCGGATGTTTTTTGAGGTCAGTCTTGCTCTGAAAAGGCGTAGAAGGCCTCAGTGAGGCAGAAGAAACCTACTTCAGCTATTTTAGACGGTCTCTTCTTTGGTATTTCTGAGGTTTTGCCTTTTTTGTTATCAGACAATTTCCTTTTTGATTGTAGGTTTTTATTCTATTCTGTGACTTTGAAAAAGTCCTACGAGAAAACCACCAGCATAATACCACACATCATTAAATTAAGTAGTTATTTTGTGCTGGAACAATATAGGTTCCCTTTTCCTCATGTAGAAGTGAGAAACTGTACACATATACACACGCAAAGACTCCAAGAGAGTGTGGGTGTTTGGGAGCAGCTGCATGGAGAAGCATCAGACCCAGCTTCCTCCTGGTGCAGCCAGCACCATCTCTCCTCCCTTTCTCTCTCCCTCCATCAACCCATTTCCTTCACATCTATTTCTTCTCTTCCTATTGTTTGTCTCCCACACAGACAGAAACATTTATCCAGTCAAGAAAAGGCAACACCACCAGCAGAGCACCATCTTATTTTGGTCTTACCAGAAACTGAAAACCAGACTCAATCTGCAGTGCTGGCAGGAATTAGCAGGCTGTAGTAATCATAAAGAAGACAAAGCATGTTGCATTGCAAACTCTCTGTCTTTCTCTCTTTTTCTCTGTGTGTTTGTGAGTCCTGTTTCTGTCCTCTTTCCTCTGAATGGTGACAAATCATGACCTGAAAGCTGAAAATGTTGCACAAGACTTTCCTGAGTTCAGTTCTAATCGAGGTGTTGCTGAAGCCTCACTCTGGCACCTGTGTGAGGTGAGGCACAGATGGACAGAGCAGATAAACAAGTAGAAAGGGGGTTAGTGGTGTTTCGGAAATTTGACTATTACATCAGGGCCTCAGCTGGTAAAATGTCAAACTTTGATAGTTGCATAATCATCTTTGTAGTGGTTTGATTATAAAGAAACAACAATGCAAAGCTTTAAATATGTGTGCATGCAACATGATATTTGAACATGGCGTCTAAATCAAGGTCGCTAGAATCTTCCTCTAACCAGAGCCTGCACAGGTGCAACTGACTCTGTTTTTCCAGTTTTCCATGCTTGCTCACTAATGCTATCACCAAGTGCCATTCCTGCCACTATTCCTCTGTCGTCTACTTTCCTTTAAACCCTATCCTCTCTTCTCTGACAACAGCACACCCCCAGTAAGTAGTTACTGTGCTGAAGACACTCAGCAGTTATTTCTGTGTTTCCTGTGTGTCATGCGGTGGTAGCTTGAACTAGCAAGCATGGCTGACAACTCACAGGCTCCCAGGTGCAGAGTGTCACTGTGTGGGCCGTCAGCCAGGAAGCCAGTGGGCCAGTTAGCAAGCCAACTAGGCCCTGCAGCACGTGCTGCCCTCCACCCCCACCCTTAACCCATCGCTATTCCCTGCAGAAAGAAGAACAGGGTTGTGACATTTTCTCTGTGGGAAAGACTGCCTTTCTGTGTACAGTGAGCATGTGAGAGCTTGTTTTTAAAGTTTGAATTAATTCTTTCACCAAACTAACCAGTTTGAGGAAACAGTTTGCTTAAAAGTTTGAATGTGTCATCAACCTCTGCATAGATGAGACACTGGGGCTCCTCTAGGTGTTTTGCGGATCTACTGTATTTGTTACCAGCTTGTCTCCCTCTGCTGGAGTTCAGGGGTCAGGATGTGCTGCCGGACAGGTGACCTTGAGTGAAACCAGCATGCAGGGGCACCAGAGTTCGCCCTCTTCCCCCAGCTTGCCCTCAGGCTGCAGATGCACTGACCCAGACAAGGCTGCACTTCTCTGGGCAGCACAGAGACACTGCTGTGCTCCGGTTCCTGGAGCCCTGATGCTCTGATTGAGTCCCTGCGCCCATGCAGGAACCAGAGGGAGGGGAAGGGAGAGCTGGGGAGGGCATGCAAACACATCTGGTATCTGGGAAACCGTGTATACAGCTCTCATATCACCAAGTGAGAAATGAATGCACCATACAGGAAAATGCAAACTCTGGTTTTCCTCTGCTGTCACATATACAAAAGATATATATACAGCTATACATATATTGGATTGTGTGATACTACCCGTACAATGCAGAAAAGTCATTAACAATATAAGTGGTAGGACGGCATGGCATCCGAAGATACCACTCTTCTATTGTTCTAGTTAATAGTTCAACAAACCACACAAACTACAACAGTGTTGGTGTCTTACAAAAAATGACAAACAATTTGTCTGCATCCAAAGAGGAATAAAGCCATACCATGAGCCATGGTATAGTACGGTATGTGTACAGGGTAAGATCTATTGGACCCATCATGAGGAAGATAAATTAAAAGCTGTGAAAGGAGGACACAATAGAAAGCATATCAGACTGAGTGCAACAAATTTGTGTGGGTGCATGTCTCTGCAAGGTGTCTTTCAGGAGTGTTTGTCTCTCTTGCGTGGGCGCTACCTTAAGCATTAGGCGGCAGTACAGGACGAACTTCGAGTTAGTGGTTGGGTTGTGTGTTTATGCATGTGTGTAAGTGTGGGTACGAGTGCAGAGTACTTGTGATAAACAACCAGCACCTCTCTGTTTTTGCCCACTCTTCCACGGCACCACACGTTTTCACAAAACCATTCTTTGCCTCACATAAGAGGACAATGATTTTTCTTTAAGAGCTCACAGAATGTGACATTAAGGACAGGACCAGCAGAATAAAACATGCATGTAGGTGAATAATAGAATAGCATAGTAAATTAATGAACATAGTGGTGCTGATGTGCCCGTGAGCTGCCTCCTCCCTTCTGGGTGAACGATCATAGGTCAGTGAGATGTGTAGCACTGAGCTAGAGTGGTATGCTCTTTGTGGCCAGCTGTGGAGCCACTAAAGGCCCATCTGCACACAATAGGCTCTGTCTGAAGGGCACACATAGCGTGGTTCATGTCCTCCCCTGCTTCACTCTGTTTGTGTATGGTACGTGAGAGTACCATGTATTTCCATGTCCCATTTTAATATTTTACAAAAAGAATACAGGAAACATACACTTAGTCGTGCAGCTACTTCTAAATGTCCTTTAAATGTATCTGCATTAAAAGCCACATATCTCTTCCTCTGCAATAGACTTGTAGGCTGAGTTTCTAATAACATCTTATCTGTAATGTGGCAGAAATAAATAGAATCATGCCATGCTTCACAGAGGCCCCTCTTGTTAAAGATATGCTGATTTCTTGATGTGATTAAAGCTTTCAAGTCATCCTCCTTTCAAAACAGAGGAAATGAAGATCACTTTATTAAAAGGTTATCTCCTTTCGCATACTCGACAAAACACAACAGCATGCAAAAATACAGAGGGGCTGGAAAACAGCTAGCTGCCACAACCACATACTGCTCAGCGCCGTTCGATCAAGCAAGCTACAGCTTCGCATGCTCCGACACACACACACACACTTTCTCTCTCTCTCTCTCTCACACACACACACACACACACACACACACACACACACACACACACACACACGCACACACACACACACACACTTTCTCTCTCTCTCTCTCTCTCTCTCTCACACACACACACACACACACTGCTGCATGCAGGCACATGCAAAAATATCTGTCCCAATATTAAAATAGGCCCTGAGAGGGTGCACCTGCACCTGTGCCCTGGTCCACACCTACACACAGGTGTCAGGATGTGACACATGCACACAGAGAAAGAAAGATAGAAGAGAGGGAGGGAGGGGGAAAACAAGAGCGTGGTGAATCACACAACTGTGGTTGACCGAAAAGCTTTTTCCAGATATCATCTCTGTATTCTGGAGTCAAACCATGAGTGTGATTTTCATTTTTAAAAAGGCTTTAGGGTTAATGTGCTTAATTATAGCAACCGTGGCAGACAATGCTTTGTCTGTAATTGATTGGTGCTATGTAATATATAATTAATGATGTAAAAAAATTTACATTATACATAATTATGGGTTGGGGGGATTGAGCAAGTGTTTAAGAAAAGGGTGCTTCATATTGCATACATGAGTGCCTCAAGTGTATCATTCGGTACTCTACAATGAATATGAGTGGGTGAAATGAGCATATGTCTGTCACAGTGACTCAGATTTACTTGTCCCTCGCAAGTAGTGTCAGAGCAAATTCAATAAACACTTACTAAAATGCTAAGTAAAAGTCATCACTTATCACTAAAATCTGCAAGTAAGAAATCCTACATCCTCTAGCAGAGAATCAGGTTTAACTGACAGAGTGACCAGGCTTTAAGACAAATGTGAAAAGCCTCAAACAACTGATGGTTTTGAGTCGAAGAAAATAAAGAAGGTTGCTGATTTTATGCTGTTTCTTTAATGTACAGTAGTATGGTACATTTATAACTATTCTGCTGCTATTTTGTGCAAAATGCTGCCACCCTATGGAAACAGACTGCTGCTGCAATCCAATAAACTGCTACAGCTGAATAACAAAGTTCACTTCTCATGAAATGCATTCAACTCCTTCAATTGTACATTTCTTATAAGTAAGAAATTTACATATATACATATAATAAGTAAGATACAAATGACAACAAAAAATCCCCATCCATCAAGTGATCCCTCTCTCTTTTTAACGTCACACTTCCTCTGTTCTGCCTCCAATGGGACATGAGACACCAGTACCTTTGAGAGCACAGCGAGCATTAGGTACTTTCTTCAGGTACTGCTGGTGATAGTCCTCAGCGTAGTAAAACTGCTGCCCATCTAGGATCTCTGTAGTGATGGGACCGTAGCCTTTTCCATCCAACTCCTACGTATATAAAATACACACATTGTTACTTCAGTTTATCTAAAAGCATGTGATAAAAAAAGGACATATACTGTATGCACACTCTTCATGTGTGCAGATCTACAAATTTAACATTTCCCTGTAACACCAGTGACAATGGGTTAAGCAATATTCAAGGTTAAAATTAAAAACAAAACAAAAAAAACAAGATTTGTAAAATATTCCTTTCACACAACAAAAACACTGATGCTGTGCTTTAGTAAGAAAAACACAGTTGTTAGTGATACCATTAAGGATGGCTGTATTCACTTCATGCAAGTCGGGATGATTGTTTTGCACCTGTGCTTTTCTACTTTCACCTGTCAAAATGTCTGTCATGCAAAGGACCCATATTAATCATCTTAGTGAGTGAATTCAGATTCTGCCACCTGTTTCCATCACTAAAGTCACGAAAGCTTCAGCTCTTTTGAACAGACAGAATGAACCTGCCTTTCAAATGGCTGCTTTATTCTGTGGTGCATTGGGTGGGAACTCTCAATACCTCTGACTAATACAGTAAAGAGTTTCCGTGTGTGATTGAGTGACAGACGAAAGAAATGTCTTTTTTTGATCTTTGTAGTCTTTGCTCATCTCTGTGGGACAAAGCATCAGTGAGTAACTGCTCTCTTTGAGAACACCTTGAGACACCTTCACACTGAGACTTTTCTACAGTAAACATCTCAAGAGGGGACATCAAACACACTCTTGCATATACACAATAAACACCTCACAGATATATCAAAGATGTACCTGCTGTGCTGAGCGATCTCCTCTATCTAATAATACAAGTGCTCATTCTTCTTCTTCTGGATCGGTGCTCTTGAGAGCTGACACCACAGCACGTAGTCTGTGGGCGACAAGAAGCTTGCATGCAGCGCATTGCACCTTAGAACTGTGTGCGGCTATGATGAGCTTTGCACCGTGGAGGTGTTAACTAACAGGATTCAGCAAGCACCATGATACAGAAGCTAAATGTAGTCAGTCTAGGCTCATCATGGTCTTGTCAGCATCTGCATATGTGCCGACTCCCTGCAGGATTAGTGACATTGATGCTGTTGGGATGAAAAGTCCTTCATAAGGTGGCACACTTGGAAAAAAAAATATAAATTAAGGTTTGCAGGTTGGTCCCTTCTACTGAGGCTGTAGTCAGGCTTACAGAGGTTAGGATCGATGTGGAACAAACATAATTAAAAAAAAAATAAAATAAAGCTTCAAAATAGAGTTGCTCAACATTATCATTATTTCACAATATAATTTCATTTTAATATGAAAGCAGGTATGTTCAAGGAGTCAATAACATTACAGGGTAACACAATAATATGTTTACAGGTTGTTTTGCTGCCACCACATGGCCATCAAAAACACAGCGTGACAGAATGAGGAAACATCCTGCGTGATGTGATGAAACGTGAACTAGATCACCACTTCACGTGAACACCATTCTCCTGTTTGCTTTTTTAGCAAATGTGCTCAAAATCCCCCACAGGTATTAATTTAGGCTGCGCTCATGTTAATTTGGCATGATTCACATAATTTAAGCATTTACTGTATTGACGTCACATCTCATGAGCAGCTGCACCACCAGTGTAGCCCAAAACTATTTTGGAAGGTCTTTGTTTAAATTTGTTTGTCTGGAATAAAATTCGTTGTAGTAAATCCTTCCTTTATTGGCCTGAAAGTAGTCCATCTAAAATGGACTATAAAATAAAATCTCTCACCTGCACCATGCATTGGTTATGTATAATCTCCCCGGGATTATAAAATCTGTGAAACAATTACCAAATATTTAATGTTAGCACCCTCAAAAGTCTATCTTTCTCCACTCATTTATTTACATTGTAATGCTAGAGTGACTACGAGTACGTTTTAGGATTGATTTTGTTGTCTGTTGTTTGTTTTAAAATCATTAAATGGGCTGGCTGCTCCATATGCACGCTCCAGTTGCTAATAGAAGTCCCTACACCTAAACTAAAGACAGAGGTGACCAAGTCTTAGCAGTGGCAGCTCCTCAGTTTTGGAAAGTCCTGTCCTGGCACATCAGACGTGCCCAGAATCTTTAAATCTTCTTTAGAAATCTACTTTTTCTCTTTGGCATTTAATTCAGGTTGAGCTGGATGTGCTTGTTTTTACGTGCTTTTATTATGCACTGTATCATTTAAATTTTTATGTTGCCTTTATGTTTTTTTATGTCTCCTATTTCACTGATTTTTATTGATACCATTCTGTCCAGCCCTTTGGTCAACCTCAATTTCACCCCTTTTCTGTACTAATATCTTCAAAACATAGAGAAAAAGAAGCTGTTTTCTATGAAAAGAAACAAAACCAAATTAAATACATGCCAGAGAAGAGGTAGCCTATCCAGTCCACATGTTGCTGTTGCTGAAGATACAGAAGCGTAGAAATTAATTATTTTGCCTGGAATCTGCAAGATCAGCTGGATCTGTGTGTGTGTGTGTGTGTGTGTGTGGGGGGGGGGGGTAATAAGACACATCTAAAAAAAAAGTGTCATGTTAGAGGAAATGTCAGTGAAGGGCAAAAGGGTAATGTGTAATTTTGCCCACATGGAGGCAGTGTGGTACTGGCTGTGCATGTGTGCATGTGTGCATGTGTGTTATGTGTGCGTTTGCTGGAGGTGATGCAGTGGAGTCAGTAAATCAAAGCTCCGCGCCCCACAGAGAGGCTGAGGCAGCAGCTGACCTCTAAGTCCTCAGTGGCTGCTGTTACAATGTGAGGACTCTAATCTGCGGGCAGGAAGGAAGCAGTGTCCACAAACTAAACGACAGCACAGCGCAGCCATGTACAAGAAGGAGCAGCATTACAGGCTCTGACATCTTTACATTATAAATGCACTGGGCCGTCAGATGAGCCCCCCCCGCCCCCCCCCGCCTGTGTCCTGAGAACATATAAAAAAAGACATATAAAAAAGCCTTGCATGACCATGGAGATTTGTACATCATGGCCTAATTAGTCAGTCACCACCAGCAAACCATAGTAGTAGTGAACCCTCCAGGGCAAAGGATGCTTCATGTGAGCAGAACACAACGTCCAAGAGAAGGTCTGCTATTCAACACCAGAATATAGTTCACCCCCCGCACCACTCCCTCACTCTACATCCAGCTTTCTACAGCAGTCACAACATGGCGGCCATTTTAGATCTATAAATCAGAATGCATGGCGTCACGCCACTGTGTATAACCTTATGTGGCTTTGCTTTCACTCTCTCTCTCTCTCTCTCTCTTGCTCTCTCACTGCAGCAGCAGCAGCAGCAGAATGGAGGGAAGAAATGTGGAGGATAAAAATGGCAAAGATGGAGGAAAGAAATTTGCAGCAGGGAAGGGCAGAAGAGCCAACCTCAAGATGAGTGTGGTGATGCAGCTTGATGATGCTTGTACTGTACATATACAGTATGTGCTGGAGAAGAGTGAAATAAAAGGAAATGGCTTGTGTGTGTCCATTACTCTGTGGTGGTGTCACAAAAAGCAGCGTACCTTGTAAGTAATCACCTCTCATTTTGGAACAAATAGCTGGTCCTTTTAAGGCCTTCAGGTTCAGGACATGGTTTTTGGTTGAGCTTATTTGTGGTTATGATTGGGCATGGATTGGTCATAATGCTGGGTTAATCTTGAGGACATTAATATACTGTGCGTCAATGCAGTGTCGTCCTAAGTGACAAAGCATGTTTATGAGTGTGTGTGTGTGTGTGTCCAGGGCTGAGCTCACTCAGCCCACTCAGCCCTTCTTTTCTTCACGCCTGTCGGAAAGACTCCCCTGTCAAAGACATGGCTGAACGAGTGCATCTCTCTCTCCTCCTTCTTTCTTCTCCTCCTACATCTTCCCCCATTGCTAAACTCTCTCTCATTATCTCTCCCCCAACCCCCCCCCCCATGTGAATACAGACCATCTCTTCGCGCTACCAAGTCGTCCCTGCTATCCAACCAAGCGAGAGAGCCACTCTTGCCATGACCATCACCAGAGAGTCGGCTCTGGGACACAAATAGGACGTGACACCCTGAGAGAGGGTGGAGGTGGGTAGAAGAGGAGAGTGGAGGAATAATATAATGTAGACTCTCCTCTCTCCTGTTCCTTAACCCACTGTCCTGTTACTCTCCCGTTCTTCCTCAGACAATGTCACATAGACTTTGTGACATGATGACTCATGGTAAAACATTTGAGGAGGAATACAACCTTTATTTATATAGTCAACTACTCATATAATTTTACTTTTTCTTTTCACCTCTGTTGGTGTATTCTATTTCCAGCACCAGTTCTCATCCAAAATTCGTGGTCAAATTTGAGCTGATAGGGTTATAATTTCAATCATGAAGCATGTGCAATAATTCAGCAGCAGTGGAACAGATACTGATATTTCATTATCATCATTTTGGGGACAAGTAATTGCAAATGTTTGGTCTTCCCACATACTATATCAGCCCCATTCTAACCCTGTATGTTTGTGCAGTAAAATAAACGTTCTGCTAGGAGGGTCATACACTGCACACTTCCAGCACACTTTACAGATGCGGTAAATTTATATTAATACATACATAATCACAATGATTATTTCACCCTGTT
Source organism: Brachirus orientalis (assembly GCA_016785285.1). Taxonomy (NCBI): domain Eukaryota; kingdom Metazoa; phylum Chordata; class Actinopteri; order Pleuronectiformes; family Soleidae; genus Brachirus; species Brachirus orientalis. The sequence goes on from JAFBJR010000096.1 coordinate 2,008,488, forward strand.
TAATCACAAAAGTTATGATATAAACAACCAAAATCAAGTGAGGTTCAGACAGAACAGTTTTCATTAAGACTCTCCAACATATCTTCATCCTTCAGCTACTAAGCAAACTAGCTATTAGCTATTTGTTTAGAAAGGAATGCAGTACTTATTTCAAGCATAATTCAAGCGCTTTTCAACCTTTGAAAACACAACAAGGTAGTGTGACAGGATACTTATCAAGTAGTCAGCTGCACCACGCTTGCCCTCAATGACCTCTGGAGGAGAGAGAGAGTGATAGGGAAAGAGAGAGATACAGAGATTGTGCAAAGACATGCAAGGAGTGAGGGAGTGATGTGAAGGTGAGAAGTACAGGACATTAACAGTGAGACTGATGGAATGAAAACAGACTGTAGTGAAGTAGTGAAAAATAGTTTGAAAGAGAAAAAAGGCACCAAGAGTACATCAACATCATGCCTCTTGTTTGACTCAGGTTCTTTAAAATGCTCTACATATCATAGACAGTGCATCAGTGCTACTGTGTGTCTGTCTATGTCTATGAGGATGAGGGCTTTTTTCTCTATTCATTTCTCTCTCTCTCGCTCTCTCAACGTGGGTCAGGCATCCATTTTAGCTGGGCTCTAATCTTCAGCGAGCGCGCCTACATTTTGTGAGCGAGGAAAGCCAACACTCCTACATTTTGAGAGGGAGAAAGGATGCACACACTTCAGTCTCGGAGCGAGGCGGTGCGCGCCCCTACGTTTTGTATTTTTTATTCTGCCTTCCTTATTTTCCGGGGTAGATGACAAGTAGCTCAACATCAACAGAACAAAAATGATGATCAGCCCTGCTTTTTTTTTTTTACACATCAGCTGCAGTGTACACAAACATGATTTTTGAAAAGTTATTATGAGCATTAAAGCAACACTTTTCGTTGATGACCTTTTATCATGCCTTTATGAGCTATCTGGGCCAGATGCCTCATTGTTATCGATAATTTCAGATTTCATATTTTGCTGTGAAGCACAGACAGAATTGGAAATGCGAACGATGATAGATTAAAGGGTAGAGGACCTATGAAGACTTTCCAAAATCAGACGCGTGAGCTTGTGTGACTTCAAGCTTCATTATGGAACCTCCTGATGTTGTGCCCCCTTTTAAACCCCAGGGCTTCTCCTCAACACTTCTAGCCCCAAACAATCCCCCCCAGTTCTTTCTGTGCATCATCCAAAACCCTGCGTTTCCACTCTTTCCCCTTTTCAAGCTCATTACGTTAGGATGCCTTATCAGAAGGCACACTCACCCCTCCAAGGCCCAACACACATGCATGTGCACACACAGACACAATATTAAAGCTGGCTTGATAAAACCTATTGTTCCATACATGCACACACACACACACACACACACAACCCCTGTTCTCCCAATTTCTTCTATAAACCCTAACCCATCTCTGACCCACCCCCACCCTACACTCTCCTCCTAATCAACTCTTCCCATCCCTTCTCTCTTACCCCCCCACTCACCCCCAACACCCCCCCCCCCCCCCCCCCCCCAAAAAAAAGGACAGCTTTGGGGAGACACATTTTAGCAGAAAAGGGAGGGATAGCGGGGAAGAGAGCAGCAGAAAGAGAGAGAGTGAGAGATGGGGCAGACAGAGGGAGAGATGCACTCCTCCTCTCTGCTCTGCTGCCACAGAGGCTTGGCTACAGAAGCCTTTGATGTTCTGCAAATTTCAAATTTCATTATGGAAAACTCCCTTCTCCTCTACCCTCGCCATCTCCCCCACTCTTCTCTCGCGCTTAAACAAGCTTTTCTGCCTTGCTCTCCCCCACCTCCCCCACCTCCAGAGCTGAAGTTAAGAAACTGAAAGCCCTAAAGAAGAAACTCTAAGTATGGGTTAATTATTCATTGGGCTGTGCCTGCATGTGCCAAATGTATGTCTGAGCGCGTGTGTGTGTATAACCCAGTGTGGGTGAGTCATGGACTGGCAGCAGCATGGAATCAGGATTTTGTGATGACTGATGATCTTTGGTCACCTTAGATCAACTACACTCACTCAAGCAAACATGAACTCATTTGTAATAGATCATTGGTCTTTTAGGATGAAACACACACACGCACACGCACGCACATGTGCACACACACACACGCACACATTCAGCCTCATGGGCACAGACAGACACACAGATCAAACCCTTTCTTAGAACCAATGCCATTTTCACACCAGGCTTTTTTTTTGGGATTCAGCATCAATGCGGTGAGGCAGCCATTTCAGGGCAGAGAGCTGCCATTTTGGTTTAGAGCGTGTCAGCCGCTTTGAGGAGATATGTGTCCCATCGGCCCCCAGACAAAACTGAGGTGCCACTAAAGCGGCTGACAGAACGGCAGTGTCAGCACCATTGATTGGGAGAAAAGGAGAAAATAGCGTTGAGCACTGGTTCTGTTCTGGATGTTGAGTAATGTGTGTGTTATTGACTTCCTTTTTGTGCTATGATATTAACCCCGAATTTTTTTTTTTTTTTTTTTTTTTTAAATAAACCCATTTTATTTGCATATTCATGGAGTAGTGATTTCTTGTCATGTATAATTATTTTCAGAATAATTTCCTACATTTCTTTCATGCAGTGTCTTAGTGCTTGTAGCTTACATTAAACACTTGCATATGAATAGATAACAGTGTCACTGTTTGGGGAATAAAATAACAGCATACAGTATAAAGTAAGTCTATTTCTGTCCAAATAAAACAAACAAAATGGTGTCTTTTTGGTTTGATAAAATAATCTGACTGTAAGGCACGTGTAGTTGCCATTCTGAAGGTTTTGCCTTGTCACATGGCATTACATCACATCATTGTACCATGAGAGGATAGACTTATTCTGTCTACAGCTGTTGCACGGTCAAAAAAAGAAAAATGTTAAACTCGAAAAACAATTGAGGTGTAATAAAGTGTAGCAGAAACACATACATTTGAAGACCAACTGCTGTTAAAGGTTGAGGTGAAAACTGCTGTTTTGAGTGTCACTAATGAGTCAAAAAAAAGTTTCTCTCCTGTCTTTAAAATGATTATCGTAGTTATGAATACAATATTAATAGCTATGAATTCCATAATGCATAATGGGATTCATGCCCTCTTGCTCGTTTCACACACTTTTGTGAGGAGGCATAACTACTCCACTTTCTACTGTTTGTGTGAGCGCTTGTGTGTGTTTACTGTAAGATGATAACCTGTCAGTCATGGCTCTCTGAGCTGACTGGCCTCCGCTTTTTTTCCTCCCCCACCTTACTGGTCCCAGCTGCCACTCCTCTCTCACCTCTGACCCCAGCCCAAGGCCAAGGTTGGGAGGTTGCTGTCATAGCAACACCGCAGCCCTGTGACCTGTAACTGCTGACCCCCAGTGTCCTAAGTAACCATAGCGATCATAATTTGCTCCCCTCTGCACCCTGCCAGCTTGTCCATGAATACCATTTAGAGAGGAAAGAGACAAACAATCCAAACTGATGGAGCGATCAACGGATAGATGGACGGACAGATGGATACAAAGAACAAAAGAGGGACGCGTGTGCCATTGAAAGGGAGAGATTTAGAAATGAGTTTCGATGACCTAGCGACCCTTTTCCTCTCTTTCAGTTTAAGAGGAGGGACAATGATGAAATGTTAATGGAAATAAACAGCACAAAGATGGATTTGCTTAACTAAAACAGTATCCTACTTCCAGATGTTACCACCCCAGAGTCCTTTATTTGTTATTCAAATCATAACCCCACCTCAGCCTTACTTAACGGCCAAAAAAAAGTTATACAGAAAGAGAAAATTATGTTTTGTTCAATGTGACTATTTTTCTTTTCGATGCTATGAAACAAAATTAAATACACAATCATGATTTCATTCTTTAAAGGGAGCATTACATCAACACATTTTATGCTGCACCTAAAACAAATCACAAAAAATGTGAATAAGTAATCTCAAATTTAAAGACTTTTTAAACACATGCTTGCAGCAACTGCCTCACTTAATGTATGCTCTGGTAACTCGGTGTTCAAGTAAATGTCATAATAAAACTATTGTGATATGTGTGCAGTGGGTATTATACCTGCTGGAAGGCCACTTTGCTCTTCAATGCAAGCTCCTGTTGAGCAGAGTTGGATGTGTAAATGGCTGAACGATACTGAGTGCCATGGTCATTCAACTGCCTCATTCCTGTGTGGAAAAAATAAAAACACATGCACACACAGAGGGAAAATTAGGCACAAGCATCTCAGCAGATCAGCATAAGTACCACAACAATTGCAAGAAAACCATTTAACACAAATAATGTCACCATTCTGTGTTGAGCTTTCATTAGTGAGGACCGCAGTGTGTAGGTGTGTATGGGTTCACAGAGCTGGGTGTGTTCTTCTCTCCTCTTTGAATCGACATGGCACAGTCAAAATTTTATTAGCTTTGGATCAATTTATGCGGAGCAGGCCCGGACATAGTGTACCTTGATTTGGACACTAAACATCTGCTGTCTCCTCTAGGGTTTTCAGAAGCGACAGTACACTTGGGGTTCCTGCATCCATTCACAGCTGTCTTCTCTCTGTCTACGCCTCTCACCGTCTCTCAGAATCATCTGTTATTTTCATGTTGTCACAGTAGAAATCATTCTTTTCTTAATCTAACCTGCTTAATCCTTGTCTTTCTCAATCGTTGGTCTTCAACTGTGGGTGTGCTCCTGTTAGATTTTTACAGCTTGGCCCTTCAGCTCACTGACACAGATATTGGCTTCATTCCTGCCACTGTCACTTATGTTGGGTCCAACTACAGCTTTGGTCACTGATTTCCAATCCAAAACAAAGGAGCCAAGATCAGTGGTATATTTGAGAGGGAACATGACATTTTTAGCATAGTGTCCATTTGTTCCCCTATAAAGACGGTAAAGGTTCATTGCATACTGTAGTTCTGTTGAGCTCAGATATGTGTGATATTCACATATCATTTATCTAAACGTATCTGAGATAATGGTTCTCTGAGTTACTGACATTTTTTATTTCATTTTAGTGCAGCGAAATGTGTCAGGTCTATCAAATGAAAGCTAAAATGAGAACCATAGATAAATGCATAAACAACATTACATATATTAAACAATCACATTGCCTGATTTGCAGTGCTCATCATGTATACAGCCCGTGATTATGGCTGTTTCCTAACATAATTACTTTTGGGGAGAAGGGTTCTCCGCCAATCAAAGCTTTAAATATTTACATTTTGACAAAATGTAAATAATAACACACATCTCATATATGTGTGAGAGAAATTTGTTTCTGAATGTGTGGACACGCTGAATCCACAAGATGCTGCCTGACACAGTGATCTACATATCCTGTTCTCTTACGATTAAACGTTATCTTAGACTGTTGGGTGTCACTGCCTGTATGTGACACAGTCTGTTCAGATATAATTGTTATTGATATTCATCCGGTCTCCACTCAAAGCAGAGCAGGCAAACACTGAATAAACTCACTCATGTCATATGTTGTTGCCTCAGAGAATTTGCTTCACTGGAAATGTCTTCGACCGTATTAAATTCTTGTGTGCGTCAAATATGATTTAATGTACTCATTTGTGTATATATTTTTTAAAAGGAAAATGAAATACATTTAAAATGTTCCCTTGCAGCCCTGAGTAAACCATAATGGAAGATTGTAAACTCTGAGCAAAAGATACAAAAGAATCTTCCTAAAGCAGGTACTTTACTCTTTTCTTCAGGAAAAATTATTATTATGTTTATTAACTTAGTTTAACGTGAATGTCATTAGCTTACATGAATTTTAGTTTAACACAGTATCAGAATGAATTTTGACCATTTAAAGCTGTGATTCTGTGATTTTTGTTTTTGAGGATGTAATTTTTCTGCCACTATTTGTTTGGGGCAAGAAGCATTTTTCCAGTTAAACTGCTGAACGACCAGGTTTTTTGAGCAGTAGAATTCCCTTTTCTTGGGTGCTTGTGTTTTAAGGAACCTGTTTGTAGCCATTTCACTTCACTGTCTGTCTTTCTCTTTTGATATAAAACAAATCACTTCCTTTGTGCAACGAGGGGATCTAACTGGATCTAAACACCACTATACTGAGGAACACAGAGAGAGTCGTTTGAAGCTGATAGACTTAATCAGAATTGTGTGAACTCATTCGTCAGTGGTTTAAATGTAACTGACATTTGCTTATATTTCAAAGCTACATGCTACAGGTTTAAGTCAATTTTAGGGAACATAAGTGTGGCATGGCAAATAACTAATGGACCATTTTATGTAGCATGACTAAAACACTCCTGATTTTATATTCTACCATTTTTTAATCAAATAATCTTCTTTTTCCCCTCCCATCTTCAATCATTCCACTCTTTAATTTTCCTCATTCTGCCTCTGCATTTATCTCTACATTTACCATCTTTTTTCTCCATCTCTGCAGCGCTGGATGACGGCCATCTTGCTCCCAGCGCTGCTGTGCAGTGACAAGGCTAATGGTGGCCCCCTCTTTCAAAGGCCACCAAGCCTCTCTACCATTGGCTGTCCACTAGAGCCTTTACTCTGATAGGCTAGCCGCATGGTCTTAGAGCTTTGCTGTTCCCTCTGACCTCTCCTGTTGACCTCCGAGGTTCTGACCAACACACACACACACACACACTGGTTTTGCATGCCCAGTGTGAACACTCATAGACATAATGTATCCCCTAGCCCCTTACCCTAACCTTAACCATTACAACTAAATGTTTAACCCAAACCCAAACCTAATTCTAACCCTGACTCTAAAACCAAGTCTTAATCCTCAAAACGCCTGTTAAAATTGTGAGGACCAGTCACAATGTCCTCACAAGGTCAAAATGTCCTCAAAAAGATAGGTTTGCTTGACGATCAGTCCTCAAAGCCTATTTATTAATGTTTACACACACACAGAGTTTCATTGCAGTTATTCTTAGGACACTGCTTTTACTTCTATTCATTTTGACAGTCTAATACAAGTCTTATTCCCAAACTTAACTATAACCAGTTGATGACTAACCCCAAACTAAACAACAATTTACATCAAAGTTATACATGAGACATGAGGTTCTGCCTCAGGTTTCGGTCTCCATGAGGACTACTGGTCCTGACAAAGTGTTTGTGCCAGAAAAGGTCATGAAGAGGTAACAAATACACACACATATGCAATATTATGTATGGACAAATTATGCATAATAATAATTATAACTATTATACAACCTGTCATTTATCATTGCACTAATGATCTTACAGCTTTAATTTGATTAAAGTCATTTTACTGGAGAACAATTCATCTTTCAGCTTACAAAAAAAGGGTAAAGCTGTAATATCACAAGAAAAAGCACAGTCAGGAAAGGCTTTTCATGTCAGAGTCATGCTTGAAGACATGAACTGTAATATCAAAGTCAAGAGACAAAAACCTGTGAGCGGCCACAGCTATTAGCCATTTCCAACAGAAACTAATTTTAATCATCTTGAGAGCTTGCTTCACCATCACGAAAGGCAGTTATTTCCAAAATATTTACAAAAATTAACACCATGCAGAACACCAGCCTTGCTTTTGATTATATTACACGACCCCTACATCCATCCTCATAAGCATCCTCAAGAAGCTCTCAAAGAACTTCAACAGCAACAATACCACCCAAAAACTCTGATTCTCCCCTCCTGCCTCCACCACACTGTCGCTCTCTCCATTTTTAACAGCCCCCTTCGTTATTTTCTCCATCCATCAAAGGTGGTAGTAATTATTAATGAGAGCCTCCCTGTTCTCTCTGCATTATGCATGAGAGCCTTGCCTCTGAAAGCAGAGGGTAATGGGGGGTGGACAAAAGGGGAGGGGCAACGGGTCAGACGCATGCACACACGTATGCACACACGCCGCCTCTGGGGGTCATCGACCTACACCCACAAAAGCCACAAATATTAATTAATTGCTGCGCCTCTAAATCAGAAAATGTATAAGTTACTCCTTCAACACAAAAGGATGCAAAAATGAGACAAAGTGGGAGGGGCACCTCCTGGGGAGGGAGGGAAAGAGGGAGGGGAGAGGGATGCTTTCTCTAACATTCAGGAACAAAACTGTACACTGTACTTTACACTTTTTGGGGTTGTCATCTTTAAACCTTCCAAATCAAATTTCATGCAAATCTGCAAAATCTAGACGTGCATTAAATAATATTAATAAAAAATATAAAACAAAAATAATCAAATTGAAAGGATAAAAGCCTGCTACTTCTCTTACTATCAGCTACACTTGACAAGACCCATTTTCATTTCAGAGAAAAAAAACAATCAGTTGTACCAATTCATTCCACAATATCAGTCAAACTAATTGCAACATTTTTTTTTTTTAAACACATTGCACAACCCTTGCTTGAAGAGAAGGACAGGCAGACACAAACCATAGTGAGACATTAAGGATGAGTAAAATATGATAAAATGGTGAGCAGGTTATCAGATTAAATTAGATGCTGCATGCTTTGAAAATTAGAAAAGTAGAAACAAATAAAGAGAAGGAAGGAGGAAATTGCAGACAGATCACGTGTAAGGTCACTGTACCAATGTGTGTCATCCTTTTACAAGCCCCTGCCTCCACCACTACTCACCAGACCCCTGCTTATTCTCCCCTGCTGCCTTTCACACAGTGATCCTCATCTGTTAACAACCGTCAGAGCTGAGATTAGCTGAACCTCTCCCTCATTCCCTCTCTATTTCAAACGTCTGTGTAAAAGAAGATTTGAAATAAGGTAAAATAAAATCATTTAATTAGACAGATGAGGAAATAAACATTTCAGCAGTCAAGCTGTTGTCAGAGTCTGCAATTAAGAAATGGTTCTGTATAATTAGTGACTTTTTCATACTTGTGAGTGCGGAGTAAAAACATATAAAGTGAATTTAAAATTACTGCAATTGACAGCACAAACCAATTAGGGCATAGAGAGAGAGAGAGAGAGAGAGAGAGAGAGAGAGAGTGCTAAAGAACAATCTAAGGTATTTTTCTCTTCACGTTTCACCCCTTCCTTGAAGCCACCACCACCTCACTGTGCACATTCAGTAGAAACTAACTTCACGCTGACCAGCTAAGGACATTTCTACTCTATTGTCAGTCAAGTTCACTGTGTGTTTTTGTGCGCACGATAGTACTCAGGATTATGCTGTGCCCTGTGGTTCTGTTATGACTGCATGCGTGCAAGCAGAGCCATCTCCTCCTCTTCGCTCTCAGCTGCTATTTTTGCCCTGTTCTTATGTAAGCTGCTGCTGACGGGCTGGAGACAGAGGCAGAGTATGGAGTTTGAATGGTGAGAGCGTCCCTGGCAGATACACTACAATTGCCAGCACGTGCAAATACACACACACATGTACAAACACACAAATTAACTTAAATGTATGCATATACTCTCTCTCTCTCTCTCTCTCTCTCTCTATATATATATATATATATATATATGGAAGAGAATGTGACATATGCAAATGCAGAGGCAAACAGAAAGTGATGCTCTGCTGGCTGTCAGAGGGTGATACTACACATACAGAGGTAACCTTAAATTAACATTGTGTGTGTGTGTGTGTGTGTCTCAGCCATAAAAAACTGTGCAAAATATATTATCTCACTGCAAGTAGTAAGACTGAATCTGCACATTATAACATCTATGTAAATTACCCTAATTGCGTAGATGGTCATTATATTTACATAATCTTTTTCTTCTACATAGTAGTGCGCTCCAACTTCATGAGTTGATGTTTTGTCCGTGCTCTCTAACATGATCACTTCAAGGTCCTGGACATTTTGTCAGGGCTATGTGACTCTGTGGCCCTTGTGTTGCTGTGTTGTTGTATTTTTGGCTGCATTCAAATCAGTCAGGATGAGAGCAGAAATTCAGTCTCTGTTAATTAAATCTGTGATATTACGTGGGACACGGGGGGTGGGGTGGGGGGGGGTCAGGTCTGCAGCTCTAGAAAATATTGAAGAATATCCAGATTCAGTGATGTCAGTGATGCGGCTGAGTTGAGTTAGAAAATTCCATCTCACAACATGCAGCTTTGGGAAGAGAGAGGATATTTTAGTCACATTTAAAAAAAAAAATTACATTTTTACATCATTTTAAATTGTTCTACAATAGCTAATGATAATTGTGTAATTCTTTTCAAACATAAATTCTTCCAGTCAGTTTTACTTCTCTGCAGGCAAACTGTGTAAGAAAACACTGATATTTATTAACTGCTGTATGCCCTATTTTAAAATAATATATATATATATATTATATATATATATATATATATATATATTTTTTTTTTTTACACATGGCAGTTAATTCCAGATTAAGGCTTTCAGCATTTTATCTCTGTTTGTACAGTATGTGTGTGTTGAAAGAGTTAATGTAGTACTTTTTATTATAAAAATCATCAATACTGGGTTCTCTGATTCTAACCAACAAATGAAGCTAAGGTCAAAATCATTTTGTTTGTTCTTTCTTCATTATCACTACTTCTTTCTCCCACTACTTTCATTTCCATTTTATTTCTCCCATACTGTTTTAACTCTCTCTCTGTAAGAGTTTTGATTTCCATACAAGGTGAACAAGTGCACAAAAAAGAAAAGAACAATTTTGTCTTACAAACAAATGATGATTTTAAAAAATAAAACTTAAAAACCTCGACATAATCAAATGGATCTCCACCCCCATGCAGTACACACGTGCTGTAATCTCCATAAATTAGGGCTGTCAGCGTGTGTGAGGGTGTAATAAATGACACCTGGTAATGAGCACGCCATTCTCAGCCAACCACGGAAGAAAGAAGGGGTTGGGCTAGAAGTGTGGGGGTGGCAGAGGTCCAAGGTCAGAGGTGAAGGTCAAATCCTGTGGGGTTTGGCTTTAGATGGGAGAGACACCCCTAAATTAAGGGATGTGGTGACACAGGGAGGACGCAGGGGTACCCCAACTGGGAATTGGCGTGTGTCGCAGCCAGCTGAGGTGAAGATATTATAACAATGGAATATTCAAGCTCATTTCAGTTGTCAGAAAGTAACTGTCACCACAGCATGACTCGGCAGGTTGATGACTGCTGAAATAATGAGAAGAGCTTTCTATTCTATGTAAAAGCTATTTTTGTGGCTTAAGAGCAAGGTTCTTTTGCTCCAACTTTACAATGCATTTTGCAAAAATAACATAAAAATTCATAATACCACAATCTCTTATTTTACCTGCTTTGCAGACCTGCAATTGAGCACTTTTTTACATTTTACTTTTTTGGGTTGGACAGGTGAACGAGGTTGGGGGCAAGAGAGAAGGAAAGAAAGAGAAAAGGAGAGTAGGGAGTGGAGTATAGAGTATAGAGCAGGCAAGCAAAATAAAACAACTGAAGCAATAGAATGTATGGGGACAAAAAAACAAAATTTTAAGATACTGTGGTCAAATTGGTGCCTATATGTGCATGCTTATGTGCAATGTAACTCTTTCCTACTATGTGACTGCTCAAAGTACGAAGGCGAGCGTACATGTATACATGGAGATGTTATCAAATGAGGGCAGCCGCGTCAGCCATCTTAGCTGTGCATTTGTGTTAGTGTGTGCATCGGCGTGTGCCTGTGATGCCTGTTCACTGACGCAGCAACAGCAGCCCGCACCATAAATACTGCATGACCTCAAACAGAAAAAAAGAGAGGATGGAAGGAATAAAGGAAGAGGAAGGAAAGGAAAGGAAAAGAGACGAGGAGGAAACAAAAAGGAGGGGAAAAGCCGCGATTGTTAAGATGAAGGGCAGGGGTGGGGGGTGACTAAGAGATAAAAGAGGAATGAGTGGATGCAAGTGTGTTTGTGGGATGAGCGGATGGCCTCGGGGAGCACTTCGGGCCACTTGCTCACTCACTTGCCCCTCTGTTCCACTCACTGCACAGGGGACAGAGGTGGGTACAGGTGAGATGGGTGAGACAAGTGAAAAAACTTTACCAATGGGAAAGGAAGTAAAAAAAATCACTATAAAAGGCAGAGGAGGAATAAAGGTGACCCTAAAACTGAATAGGTTGAGCATAACATACCAGTATGGTTAGTAATGGATGAGTAAAGAAATATAGAGGGTGAGTTGCCATGCTGCAGGGTAAAAAAGTGGGTTTCGTGTCTCTTTATGCAGTGAGTGAAAAAGGGCCCACAGACTTCTCTGAGGAAGCATTCAGTAAAAAAAAAATAAAAATCCTGATATGCCATTGGTGCAACTGTGTGCACTCTCTGCATATACTGTATGCATGTGTTATGCTTATTCACATTCACGCACAAACGGAGTAAAGCTGTCAATGAGCAGGCATAATGAGCGTTTGTGCATAATGTGAAGAGAACAGTATGCTTGCGTACGAAAACGTGTGAGTAATAGACATTCAGTGTGCTTAAGAGCACAGTGTGTTTGCATTTCAGCAGCGATGATTCGAAACACATCAAATCAGTGTTTTCAAATATAGTGATGAAAGAGAGCTGCTGTTATCCTCCGTCATGTGGGTGTCACTGTGACTGTGGAGAGTTGCTCCGCGCTCAAGTGTCTTCCACTCACGTGAGAAAGTTGTGTTACTGAGGAGTTGTCATAATGCAGACATGAGAAACTTATAATATGGGAGCATCTTAAATCAGGGGTCTTTATGCAACTTCCCAGGGAAGCCAGCAGATTGAGACTAGTGTTGCTGAATATGGAAAGAGGGCACACAGCAAAGGCTGCTGGGAGTTTCTGATTGGCTGCTAATGTTGCTATCCAGGCCGGGATTGGTGGAGCTGACGCAGCACTACATCACGTTGTCGGGACTAAACCCTTTTGAACTAAGGCAAAGCAGGGAGGCACAGACCTCAAAACACAAACTCACACGCACACACTATTGCAGATGCACATCCACACATTAAAAGGAAGTTATGCATGCTACTGAATATGTGTATGCATGATAGGGCTCTGTGTTGATATGTGTGAGGAGAAACAGAAACACAGAATTCATAATGTTTCCGGGCTCATCTCCATTAGGATGATCTCAGGCGAATATGGTCAGTTAAAAGTAAAGGGAGTGAGCTTTTTTAATTTTCCATTCTCTTTTAAGCCCAACTCTAAGGTGGACAGAACAAATTGTAGCTTAAGCTTGCATGAAGGCACAGCCAAGCGGGCCAATTTTTCCACCTCTCCACACCACGTTTGTCAAATCAGAGGACTTTCTGCAAGACATGAACTAAGAATTGGAGAAAACAGATGTGGCAGAGATGAAAACATCATAACAGAGAATGCATGCATAAGTATGTGGTTCAAAATATGCCAGCTGGTCTTGACTATGACAAAAACAAAGCAAAAAACAACTATAACAGAATTCATAGACAATAAGCTGCATGGCATTAATAAAATATGAGATGAGACAAGGCAGTGAGTCAGAGGAAATGCATGACTGCTCTTTTGGCCTCATCACCCTGTGGCATGTTGGCTTAACTCTGCCTGTGCCTTTGCCCACAGTAAAAGGCATCTCTGCTCTTGGCTACAGAGAATGGGAGAAGAATCTCTTCTGACTGGTATTCTTGTGGTTCTCAAATGAACTTCAATACTCAGTAGTTCCTTCTGTAAACCCACCTACAGCTGAACAGGGGAAGTGAAATGCAAAGAATGTGTGAGCTGCATATTTGAAAGATGCACAAAAATGGCAGCCATTTAAGTGAAATCATGGTTGTTGTGAAAAGATGACAGAAGTGACATTGGAAGATGTGTGTTTGCGTATGTGCGTATGTGTGAGAGAGAGATGGAGAGAGAGACAGAGAGAGAGAGAGAGAGAGAGAGAGTGAGAGAGAGAGAGAGAGAAAGCGAGTGCATGTTTTTAAGGTGAAGGTCTGGCCTATGAATCTTTGGTCTTTTTGAAACTTGTAAGGCCACTCACTTCATTCAATATGAGTGAGCAGAGTCTCAAGCCCCCCCCCCCCCCCCTCACACACACACACACACACTCCTGGTGCATTAATGTTGTTACATCACCTTCTCCAATGAGCAGAGAAAACATGTGAGCAAGAAAACCCAAAGAGATGGCAAGACAGGTTTTCTAAGTTGGGGCTCATGTCATCATCACAAATATGAAGCTCACTTTATAGTGGATCTAATGTAACAATATAAAACATGTAATCACATAACACTTAATCAGACCAGCCAAACTTCACAAATGCTGTCAAGGGAGTAAACCCACCTAAAAAATGCACGTAGCACAATAAAAGTTAAAAGACAGAAGCCCACAAGTGATGTGAATAGCAAAATGGATGGATTTCTTACACTGTTCTTGATGGACAAAATACATGTTATTCACATTCTTAAAAAACAGAGGGTTTTTTTGCATTTGGGGCTTGAACATGCACCACATTGGTGCGTCGCTCCTCAGTTCTCCATGGATGGCTGGATCTCAGACACATTAACACTGTCTGGCATGGACTTACACCCATGAGACTTCCCCCACCACAACACACACCCAGGCACACGTCTGGGCATCATCCTTCTGCTCTAATACACCCCGTGCCCCTTGGGACTGGTCTTATTTGAGCGCAATATTTGGATATGAGCAACTATGTGTGCATGCGTGTTGCAACCTTGTGTAGGATTGTGGCTCTCCCAAAAGCGTTTAAGCAGTTCTTCAAGGCTGATTTCTTCTGGGGAGAAGACCACCCTCACCACCTCAGTGTGACCTGTCAGACCTAAAAGGAAACACAAGCCAAACCTCCATTAATTAAATTAAAGATGTAGGATGTTTTTTGTTGTTTTCACAAATGCAGGCTGGCTAAAACAATTATCACTAAAAGCAACATGTATGGAAAGACAGCTACATGGTAATGTTCTGGGTGTACAAGTCATCGCAAAAAGACTGAATCCACACAGCTGATATTGCTTATGACACAATGGGAGAGAAGAAAAGAGTGAAAGTGTGGTAAAGTCTGGATTTTATAATGGCAGTTGCTCAAAGAACACACACACTGGTTTCCATGACTTCAGAGGACATTGCATTGACAAATTAATTTCCTGGAGACTTACTTTAACAACCATACTAGTGCCCTAACCCTAACCTCAGTCTAACTTTTAAAATGTCTTCACCCTAAAATGTAGTAAATTACGTTATGGGGACTTGATTTTTGTGACTGCGTTTAGGTCCCCACAACATAAGAAATACCAGGTACACACACACCTGTCTGCAGCTGCCAGAAGCTTTCTCAAACTGGGGACCTCTAGGTTCTCACATGCAGGTGCAGGCAAACAGACACACACACCTCATCCTGTCACATTTAAGTTTTAGGAAATCAGCATTGGGTTGTTTTTAAAAGGGGCAACATTTCATAAATGTGCAGGTACACACAAGAATAACCAAACAGAAAGATGCATCAGGTGCATTGCAGACAAAAAGCTAAAGCCTGCATAACATAAAACATAACATAAAATAATAACATAAAATAAGGCAACTCTCTTTCCTGGCTGTATTCATGAAAAGTGAAGATGTTAGATAGCTGTTCTACCCTGGGATAGCAAAACAATTGGAGACAAAAAAGGGAAGAGCATTTTTTAGGGCTCCAAAAGACCCTGAAAGGCAGTGGGGGTGGATCATAGAAGATGGAGACCCACAGGCGATGGATTACACTTGTGTAGTGATCACTTCACATCAGGTACAAAATCCATTGCATACTTGGATTATAATCTTGTTTATTTTTCAAATTATTTATTGTGGTGTCTCAGTACAGGATGAGGGAAAGTTTATCAGAAAGTTGAAGATGTCAGGATGCTACAGTTCTGGAACAGTTTCCGCTCTGGCTGTTTCCATTCTCATGAAAAGCACCGCATGGGCATTGTAAGGGTCGCATCAATCCCTGTGTATTTAAAGTGCTCAGTGAACTCTGACAGCTTGAATCAAGCACTGGCAGTGTTCATTTTTGCAGAAGCATTTCTGACAATACAGTATGGGGCTACATATAATTATGCTTGATTTGTATGCCAACACTCTTGACACACGACAGTAATAATAATAATAATATAATAACAATACATTTTATTTAAAGTCATTTTACATTAAAAGCACAAGAATTAGTAGCAAAAAGACATTAAAAGCACTTTTGAAAAGGTGAGTTTTGAGGAGTGATTTGTATGATGAGAGCTCAGAACAATCACAGATGGGTTGGGGCTGCAGTGGAGAAGGATCCGTCTCCACAGGTTTTGCTTGGTCCTGGGTCATAGCAGGTTGTAACAGTAAGCCAGAAAGGAGTAAAGCAGAACAAACAGAAAATGCAAATACAATAAGAGTCGATGTCAAGACCTGTTGGAAAAATAGGGTGAATATGCTTCATGTTTTTCTCTCTTGTCCCATCTGAATGGGGTGAGAGAGATACAAACCACTAAAGCTGTTAGAGCTTCAGTGTTTTGTTGAAGGACACTTCAGCAGGGTGAATGGCCTTCTGGGTAATAACCAGCTACCCAAATCACCATGCTGCCACGCTGTTGCCCCTTTTTTTTCTAATTGTTCTGTGCTGTGAACTTTTGTTACGATCAGATGAGCTTGGCTTTACTTTCACTAGAAGAGACAAAAACACTACATGTCCTAACCAAAAAGAAGCACTCAACGTTTCTAGTTCTTAGAGTGATCTATGTTAACATTTTCCTGAGAAGGAATAGTTGTGTTTGTAACTATTGTCGTCACTAAAGCTGAATTTATACTTCAGTGTTAAAGGGTTGTAATATATCTATGACATTCAAACATAGTGCATGACTGTATGAATTATGACTTGCATGAGGACAGAAAAGTAAACACACACTCAATAATAGTATATGACAAACTGTGAAATCCAGCAGTGAACTTTAAATCACAACCTGCAAGACAGTTAAATAATAAAGGACTCATGTAAACCCCTCTCAACTTTCCTTCATGTTTAGTAGTAGCTGTCTGCATTAACTCTATAAAAGAAAAACAAAGCTATAAGTCACTGTTGAAACCCCTATTACTGGTTATCTAAAAGATGCTAACATAAGGGTGAGGTTGGATTTACCTAAATGCACCACTGTGGAGTTAAAGGATAAGCTGTCACAGCATTCACTTCAGATGCTGAGAATTAGACTGCACTGTGAATTTGTCAAGAAAAAAAATTGTTTATTGATAATAACATCTCCTTCTCTCCACCTGTCAGCTGTGTATATTCGATCCTCCTGAGGAAAAACTGACAACAACTCAAGCTCTCTTATTCCTGTCTGTCAGGCCATCCAAGTATCTTCCTGTCCTTCCATCCCTCCCTGGCTCTTCTGACAGTTCCATCGTCTACTTCTTTTCTGTTCGTTTGTCTGTCTGTCCTGCCCTGCCCTGGGTGTGTTGACAGCTCCTCAGTCTCATGCCATCACAGTGTTCTGCTCCGTCATGGCCACTGGAGCGACGCCTGCACTCCCTCAGCCGATGGACAGGCAACCATTCTTTCTCAACACCTTGTTTTTCCTCAAATTTTCTTTCACTTTAAAAGTTTGTTTTACCAGGTCCATTGTATGCTGCAGCTTTCAATCTCTCTCTGTCATCTGACTTCATCTCTATCCTCGTCTGCAGCTGACCATCTTGTTGCTGGGGAACGGACAGAGAGCGAGAGAATCTAGGGGCAAAGAGATAAGAAGCACGCAATCCCTTGAACACCTCTGCTCAGAAAGTCTGCCAGCCAATCCCAAAGACTCTTTCCTCTCCTCTCTATGCCCACCATGCATTGCCTGCACCTGCAATGATGTGGCCTCGGAAATAGAGCATTTCCAGACTTGAAGCTCATGACTTCTAAAACACAGGCTATGACAGAGCCTGGACATCTTCACTTGAATTATATATTAACCACCCTACATGATCTATTGGAATGTCATGGGGAGTAAAGTAGGGAGAAAGACAGGTAGCCAAACATTTTCACCGACCAAAACAGCAAATATACTGAATTTAGGCATAAACATCTTGCTCATGAAATCAGTCTCAGTAAAAAAAAAAAAGCCAATTTATGGCATTTCATTCACAGTAACCTCTGTTGGCAAAAACGCTGCAGAACAGCACAGTACAGAGCCCAATCCTTACAAGTAGGTCACAGGGGGGTGGGGACGTGGGGTGTAGCCCATCTGGAGCAGTACATTCTGAGTAGTTGACTGCAGATGAAGGGAAGGAGGTGAGAGGATGAGAGTATATCTTTTTCTTCGCTTTCGTGGTGTCTGAAACCTCCGCTGATCTTACAGAGATATGTCCTGCCAACTCTCTTCACCTCCTCACAGGAGATCAGCATGATTATCTAATATAAACCAAAGTGTAGAGGCTGTACTCAAAAGTGTAGTACCTGAGCAAACCTCGTGGTAGGTGGGGTTTGGTGTAAAGCCGCCAGCGTAGCCTACTTGTGTGGAGAAAACCCCTGAAAGTCGCCAGAAAAGTTTCTCTGCTCCCCAAAAACAGCCCATTCCTGGATATAAGGAGAGCATACAGACACAGACAGTGTTGATGCTTCATCCAAAGACAGGCTAACAAGTTAACCACAATATGTTGGACTTGAGGATCTCATACTGGGCTATTTCTGATTAAAAACCTGTGATTGTGTGGTCTCACCAAACATGATGGTCTCCATGCCTTCTGGGAAAGGCTCCACAGTGGGATTCCCAGTGACTGCATGCTTATCTGTGAAGGGACACAGTGAGTCAATATGGTATCATATCATAGCACTATTTCAACAATACAAATCAAATCAATCCTATGCAAGTAAAAAAGGTGCATTAGCTGCTTTCAACAGGCCTCACAGTGAGCGGCCTGTTGTTACAGACTGACACAGGCCAGCGGATCAGAGCCTGAGGCTTCTACACTGGAAGACATTTAAGAGATTACACAGCTTTGACTGCCATTATATCCTTACTGTCCTCTCCTCAATACCCATTATTTAAACACCATTATTTTCGGATCTCTCTCTAAATCTAGTTGATATCTTGAATGTGAGAAGTTCTACATAAGGCACCATCAGGTAGCCACAAAGTGAACTTATGACGACACTTCACTTGCTCATTTGTTTAAACCCACACACAGGGAAGTGTCTTGTAAGCAGACCCAATTCATCTTCTAATCTCCATTATGTTAAAAATACTTAATAAGTAAAACAAACTGAGAGGTGGCAGGGGAAATGGTACTCGACTGCTTGCTCGATGCTTGGAAGTAGAGCACTAAAAAGGAAGTGTGCGTATATGTGTGCGTTTCTGTGTAGGTCACAGATGTGTGAGGAGGATTAGCGTTTAAGAAGACTGAAGTGACTTAGCTTGCAAATCTCCACTAAGCAAGGCTCTTCTATACTGCAACCACTAATATTAGTCTACAGATAAAAAGGCCATAGGGTACGCTAAGAGCTCAGGCATATAATGATAATGCATTCTTGCTTTATGTTCAACGTGTGATTGTTTTGATTACTGCCCAGTGATGAGATGAGTGACATTGACCTGAATACAAAGAATCTCTAATCCAGTGCAGTGAAAATGATTTGTTTCCTTGATGGGCCCATTGATGATCTGCACCTGTTACAACAAGTCAAAGGCAAACAACTAAATGCTGTTTTGTTACTAAGTCAAAAAGATTAGTGTAAAGCCACATAGTTCAGACACAATGACAAGAAACTGTTAGCCCGCGCCAGGAAGCTTAAAACTGTAATGTGTAACTGTAAAATATAAGCAGATGTCTGTTAGATTCCAACCATTTGCAAATGAGTTCACACAGTCTTGATTAAACCTATCAGCTCCAAATGACACTCTCTGTGTTTCTCAGTACAGAACTGTTTAGATCTCATGGCACCCGGCAAAATTCCTGCACTGCACAGAGGAAGAGATTTCTTATACAGTATGTCAAAACAAATGGAGGCAACAGCAAAAATGTGCTAGTAAAGCAAGACTGCTACAAACAGGTTGGATGAATGTAAACACAAAGTGCCCACAATACATTTCTACCACTCAACAAACTCGCTTCTTAAGCAGTTTGATGAGATAAATGCTTCTTTTCCCTGACCGACTGCGCACTACCAGTGTATACACAAATGCTCCCTGTCGGGTCTGATAGTATTGGCAGAGCTTTGCTTCAGATGAAGGATGCTCCATACAAATATCTTTGCATTGTTTCAGTTCACAGAGGTCAGACAGAGGCAGATTGATAATAACAACGACAGCAAAAGTTATGCACTGCAGCTTTAAGTGCATCACAGAATAAAACAAAAGTACTGGGCCTCAAGCTCATAAAGCCTGTCTTTGTGTTCCACCTTAAGGGCACCTTTTTATATTATATAAAACTATGTTTTTGTTTTGTGCACTAACAGATTACAGAAGCATAAAGGACTCATCAGATGTCACAGACGCCTGGCCGCCCTCAGGCAGTCCCATCCCACCCTACTGTTGTGCGACAATTCGGTCTTTTAGCAGTAGGTTGTTTGGCAGTGTGAGGTCATGTTCATGGGCAGAGTCAGCCTCAATCAAAGCATATCTGTGTCAGTACTCGTATTTGCTAAATATTGTGTGCGGGGGGGGGGGGGGGGAGCTGGGAGGGGGGGGGGGGGGGGGGGGGGGGGGAGACTGAAGATGGTTGGAGGACCAGAGAAATCTTCGCTCTTCACTAAATGTGCTTGGTCTCTATCCTCAGCTCAATCTCACCCTCTTGCCCTTTGTTTCTGGCCACTGTGATAAAAAAAGCATTGAAGTTGCCAAATGAGAGAGAGAGAGAGAGAGAGAGGGAGAAAATCTGTGCCTGAGCAAGACAAGTGTGCAATAGGATGGGGAGGAGTGGGAGGGGGAGAGATCAGCCTGCCAAAACAATGAAAGGAGTAAATAGCCAGTGAGAAGCAACAGATGAGGGTGGCAGAGAGGCAGTGAAGGATTCTTGTGGCTTTCAGACCACCATGCCTTTGGGCACTATATGGAAAAGACCAAGAACTTCATCCAAGAGAGAGCACAGAGAAAACAAACAAGCAAAAACACATACACAAACAATAAAAGTGATAAAAATGAAGACAGGGTATTACACGCCGACACAGTGCAGTCCAGAAAAACAACTCCGTGCCAAAACTCCCCATCCTCTCATCTCTCTCAGCTGCTCTCCAACTTCACTTCACACTCACTTCCTCACACCACCATCCCATCATCCCTCACTCTCCTCTTACAAACACGTGCACGTGCACGCCCGCCTGCTCACAAGTGCACAATCAGCTGCACAATCCTTGCAGATAAACCTCTGTTGTGGGTATTTCTCACTGAGCAGCTGGCAAAGGTCCAGGCAGAACCAGGCTGGCTCTTTTCACTGTGCCTAGCCCAGCATTCCCCCCTGCCAGCCTAGTGCCCAGTTCTGCCAGAATTACCCCACCTAACACACACGCACACACACACACGCAGACTGAATACCCTCACTATGATGCCTCACTACACCAGCAAAAGAAAGAACAGGGAATGACAAAAAACAAGCAGGGAGTGTGACTGACTGAACTAACAAAAGAAGAAAACAGCCGCAATATGGGGGACGGATTCATGAAAAGGTTTTTTTCCAACTTGGATGCGATATGGGCGTAATTTCTTTTGTGCGGCTTTGTTTTTATGAGGATAAAGTAAAAAGCACAGTACAGTACCGCGAGACTGAATCGGAACACAATGGTCACCTTTTGTTGCTTTTAGCTTGGTGATTGTAGGTGGCTGGACCAGAACCAAAAAAAAAAAAATCGGAAAAAAAAAATCGGACTGGGTACTCTGTATTTATGCAGGGCACAACAATTTGTTGCTAAGCGGATAATACCCACCAGTTTGACTTGTGTCTGTGGGTATATAGTCTTTTTTACCCTCCGATTCCACCCATGGTCTCATGTTTCTCACCCAAACACTTGAAGTCCAAGTCCTGCTGTCCCCTTACGCAGAGACACAGGAGCAGTACTGTCGCTGGATGCCAAAACTGGTGACGGGAAGGTCGATTTCCAGGCTGCTCTGTTTATTTGCTTCCAAAAATCCATTCTCTCTCTCTCTCTCTTTCCCTCTTCCCTCCCTCTCACTACTCCGCTTTCTAGCTTCACACAGGTTGGCAGAGAGTCAGGCACGAGTCGTCGAAGGAAGCTGACGCTTTATACTGGTGCCAACTACCCTCTGCAGCATGGGAGGATGGGTAGGGGCGAGAGAGACGGGGGCAAAAAAAGGGGGGGGGGGGGGGAGACGGGGGCAAAAAAGGGGGGGGGGGGAGAAGGGGGAGGCAAGTCTTTTTTAAGAACAATAAGAGGTAAGTGAAGGAAATGCTGTGACCTTAATATAATCAACCCAACGTAGTGTTGTGACATTCATACAGAGGAAGCTGCCTCTGCTCTGGGAGAAAAAAACTCCAGACTCTGGAGAGTAAAACTTTTGAGACATCCATGCATTCCATACATTCTGTATCCAAGCAACGGAAACAGTTGCTATGGAGAAGACGATTCACTATAGCACTTGCTTCTTTATTGTCCTCCATCAAGATGGAGGCACATCCTGTTGAGGCCTGCTATCAACATTTTTTCCTCAAAAGTTGACTCAACAAGGAAATAAGGTGATGGTTTCCTGCTGGTCAACATAAATAAATGCATTTTGTTTTTAACTGCACTGTGAAAGTAAATTTATATTTGAAAAATGCACAGCATACAAATAAGATGAATGATTGGTTATTCACACCAATTCCGGTTTATCTAGGATTTAAAGAAGAGGGTCTGCAGGAAAGTCATGCAGACACATGGAAAATATCCAAACTTCACATTTCTGGTTTGGTCCAAACACATTACATTCCTACGCTGAGGCAATAGAGCTAATCACTTAGCAAGGCAGCTGCCCATAAGAATTTTTTTTCTCATTAATATATTTGCTGTGTGTATTCCTAATTGGCATGCTCTCTCACTTACTTATATATTTTTCTCACCCTCTGCTCTCAATGCAATTGAGCAAGGTCATCTGGAGACAGCAGAGTTGTGAACACAACAGAGAAATAAAGCCAGACACTTTTTTTCACCGTGAGTTATAGAGAAGTGTGTAACAGAGATTGATTTTGGTCAGCTGACCTCCCCCATCCTGTTTGGAAGAAATATTGGCAGTCTATTCTGCACTGCCTCAAAATAATAGCTACTGTGCCCCTACCATGTAGCAATCTGCCACTGGATCACTCTCGCCAAGGTCAAAGAGTACATTATACATGCTGGAGGGAGCGATGGAGGGAGCGGACAACACTGGGATGTCTGAACAAGGAGTAACAAGCCTCTTGAAAGAGGCCGTAGGGCTTGAAGCAACTTTCAAAATAAGTGATTATCGCTGTAAAGAGGGGAGAAACGTGAGCACTCACTCACACACAAGGCTGTGACTGCATGGGGCATATGTGCAGACAGTCCTTACAATCCCTACATTACTCATGCTTCCTCGCCCTCGCTGACAATCACACAAGCATGCTACCCCAACACACACATGCACACTCCAGAACAACCCAGTCCCCACCTAAGCTGTCCCCCACGGTGAAAGGGGAGGAACAGATTTCTGCCATGCGGTGTCTCCGAGCTGCTTTGACAGACGGAGCAGGAACTTATGACGGGGCGGAGCCTTCATGCGCATAATGCCCAGATGGGCCCCTGGATGCTGCTGCACTACTTCATACTATATAGTCACACCCAGCTCCCACAATGCACTTTGTTGTTGCCAGTGTCTGAGTAGGTGATAACTGGGAGCACCAGGTTCAAACCGCACCTGAGTCACACATTCCTACTGCGCCCAAAATAGGTATTTCAGAAGATAAACAGAAGGATAGGACAGGTCGAGATGAGGAAGCTCGATTGGCTGCTCAAATTAATTAAATACATATTTATATATATTTAAAAAGTAGATGCACAATGTATGAACTTCATTCAAGAACTAAACAACAATAATAAGTAAAATGCCATATTCCCTGTGAGTGCTAGTCCACTTGATCCATACAGATTTGCTTCATCCCGGTTTAATCATCAACTATTTGTAACACAATCCTACCATACATCCCATCAGGCTTTTGCTACCACTTGAGAATTTGTGGTTGGCTTAGAGATTTTATCACTTTCAGTGAACAGCCTAGAAAATTATTTAGTTGAATGTATAGAGATACGCTTAATTTAAGGTTAAGTCTGTAAGCTTAGGGTCTCAAGGGCCTTAATTCAAAGGAAAAATTTACTTTTGACAAATATTTTATATTCTAACACAGTGCAACAAATAATTTTTAAACACACAACATTAAGAGTAAACCTTAGTCTTGATACCTTACCTTCCAGTGGGTTTTGCAATATCAGAAGGGTGACAGAAAAAAAAAATTGCATTTAAACCCATGACATCTGGCCTCACGCATGTTGTCTCAAAAACCAGTCTGAATATGTTGTCTTATCACCACACATTGGTGATGTGAATTAGACAAGAATACAAAAGGTGTTTAAACTGAGCGCTGAAGCAAACCTTATCAGGCAACAACGTAAACCACAGATATTCACTTGTAAACGGCATTACCTCTTTGACCAAATAATTTGTAAAACTGTTTCTTGTGTACTTTCTGCTTTCAAATATCATTTTTCATTCTCTAATGTTGCACGGTTCTATATTTTTTTTTTATATATATACTTGGGATCTTAAAGTATCACAGCAGATAGAATGAAGTAAGTGTCTAATGAAAAGTCCAGTGTGTAAAAATGAGTGACATATAATGGTGAGAGTGCATATTGCAAAAACCATAGCACTCCTTTCTTTCCCATGTGCATCAAGAAACTATGTTGGTCTTTGTACACCAGAAAGGATGCCTTCTTCCTAGTTCACATATCCCGCGTTTCCATCATGGTATGGTACGGTACGGCTCTGGGCCAGACTTGCATTCCCTTTTCGACAGAGAAAAGGGCATGCACAGTGCCTGATGGCTGCGTCAGCAAGATACATAGCGTGACATCATACCTATGCAACAACAGCGAACGACAACATTAAATGCGACACAGCGGACAACAGTGGACATCCAGCAGCTCGCCTTTTTTCCTGCTCGGTTAGTTGCAAGACGTCAAATAGTACATATAATGACATATTCTAAGATTATGGAAACTATTTTTCTTTTTAAGTGATTAAAAATCTTTTTAAGGACAGTATGTTCAATTTCTACCAATCCCTAGTAAAAAAAAATTACACATGGCCCCTTTAATTTGCAACTGTACTGTCATTTCATTGACTCACTTTCACTTCAAATATCTGTCCTGAATTTTTTGAAAATGTTTACAAACCTATTAATATGTTGATCAATGTTAAATCCTTCCACTTATTTCCAAACAAAAACAACACTATATTATAGTCTCTCTCTCTCTCTTTTTTTTAATTACATGACCTGCTCTGAAGTGAGTCACGTGTGTGCGTGCGTGCGCGTGTGTGTGTGTTTCTCACAGGTAAGGGACGCACGTGGACAGTTACCCCAGGTGTACCTGGACACCAACTGCCTGTGTGTTATTTATTTATTTATTTACCTGCTACGACCATTTCCTCCCGCCTTCCTCTCAGAGAGCGCTGTCTGCTCACCACCAGCTGAGAACTATCTGCCATGGAGTCCACGGACGCGGACAGTGGAAGTGTTTGGGAGAACTGTGTAAATGTCACGCGGGATGCCTCCATTATCACACGGCAAGCTGTTGCGTACTTTAGCAGCGGGGGGGCGGGGGTGAGGGGAGGTAAGGACGACGGCGCAAAAAACAAAAAAAAAAAAAAAAACGCCATCATTATGAATATTCATCGTGCGTGGGCAACGCCGTGCACTGCATATTAACTAGTCACGGGGTTAATATGACTTTGGCACTAAAGCCTACAGTGCACCGTGTGCGGGAACGAAATTAAATTTAAATAAATATCCACGCCGTTCAGCATGCAAATGAGCTCTGCCAATTACTGGCGCTCATTCCGTGGGAGGTGCCACTGGTGGACCAGGTTAGAGTATGTACTGTATGGATGGATAGGTTTCTCTTTGTGGTGCGTTTTACATCAAGGAATGTGATTCTGGGTGTTTATTTATTGCAGTTGATAGTGTGCCCTAATTATGTCGCCTATTATACAAATATGAAAAAGGAAGTTGTTATGAAAAAAAGTAATTATTTTAATTCATTCAGTTTGTGCACTTACTTGGTTTATACTATAAAACTTGAACAGCATGGAAAAGAACCCACTGTGGCATTTTTTACTTACTTCTATTTAATATATACTAATATTTTATCCCCTATTATGTGTATATTCTTCCATTTTCTTTTCTCTTTTTCACTTTAATATACACTATTTTATTCTTTCTTCTTTTATTTCATTGTCTGTATTTTTATACTATCTATCTGATGCATGCATCTGTAGTGGGACATGTCTAAATCTACAGTATCTACACATCTTCTGTGTGTATGTTAGGCTACATTCACATTACCAGTCACATTGGTCAATTCAGATTCAATACATATCTGATTTGATGGTTAACATTCAAAAAAGTGCCATGCATTTGACTTCCATATGAATGCAACTCGTGTTCTAAGGCCACATATTGAGTATTAAAGGGTATCTAAACTAGCTTTTCCACTATACAGTTCCAGCATGGCTCGGCTCGTCTTGACTATACAGTTTGGGTACTGGGCATTTCGCTTTCCACTACTATACTACCTCCTCATCGTGGGCATGGTCGTTATACCATGGCTGCATGAAACTGCCATGACATTTTTTTTTACATGTGACACCCTCACACAAACTAGTGATGCACAAATCAGTACTTTTCAATGTACTGAATCATTAGAAACAGTTAATTAAAAGATTAGCTCAGTACTTCCTATATGAACGGAGCACAGACTCCATCTGACACAGTCACTGAACTAAAATACGGCCAAACGGGTTGTGATTCGGCTCACGGTCGCTGGCTTTTGGCAGTGCTGTTGCTAAATACACCAGACTCCTCTGTTAAATACTAACAGACTAAATGTGACGCCTGCAAACGTAACATTTAGTATCAGCTCAGCTTACTTGGAACCTCGCCAGAGCAGGTACTAAAAAAGTACCAGGTACTCTCCCTAATGGAATAGCAAAAAAAGAGTAGAGCCGAGTCATGCTTTGTTACTGATGTTAAAAGCATGCACAGTGGTTTGCACTATGAAGAAATTTAATCAACTGTTAACGCCATTTTGGCTCCAGTTTCTCCAGTGTGAGTATTTGCTGCTTTTGTTTAAATTGGGTGAGTTTAGCTTCAAGACTGCCGACTGGATAAAACTTGGCACTTTAAGATGTCACTGTGGCCTTTTTCCTCTATTTTCTTATGTTTTATATACCAAATAATAATAAAGTGAATCATTAGTCGCAGCCATAGTCAGGAGTCACCAGGAGAGGCCCAGGAGAAGACATATAGTGCACCATAGGAAAATAACATCCTTATTTGAAATGTCATTTTCTTTTTGATTCTCTGTCTAATAAAGACTATAATTACACCAGAAATTTAAATCCAAAAAAAGGAAAGGTCACTCTCCTTACTGATTTTACTGCCCACTGATTTTATTCCCACTACAATCTAACCAAGTGTTGTGATAGTAATGAGGGTGATGATTTAAGTGTGGGAACTTTTTGTGCATCCTTTGAACCAACCAATCTACCACTAACAAAGGATTCGAGGCATTATTCCTGTATCCTCTAAACCAGAATAACATCACACCCTGCTGCAACCCCCTTTCCTTTCTTCATCTTTCTCTCTCTTCCTCTTTCTGCCTCTCTTATCTGCTGAGGAAATGAAGCTCAATCACCTGCAGAGGAGCTGAGGATGGCACAGGGGACTTTGCAATGCAAATGACGGGTGATTACCCGGAAAGCCAGGAGAGGGGAAGAACATAGAGCCAGTGGAGAGAGAGAGAGAGAGAGAGAGAGAGAGAGAGAGAGAGAGAGAGAGAGAGAGAGAGAGAGAGAGAGAGAGAGAGAGAGAGAGAGAGAGATATGAACTGAACACTGGGTTCACATGCCTGTTGATGCAGGAGGATTTGGGTGTTTTTTGGATTCATGTGAAGATAGGAGAAGGAAAAAGGGAAGAGGGGAGGAGGGAAAATAAAGGCGATGAGAGCAAAAGGAATTGATGGGAACCAGATAGATACAGAGCCCCCAGTGTGTCTGGATCTGTGAATGTACTGTATGTAATGTATGTGTACCCGCCTTATTCGAAAGATCCCTAAAGTAAATGTATCTGCTCCTCTCTGCTGTGATGGAGGGGGGGAAAAAATTGAATTCCTATGAATACCTTTGGTGAATAACACTAGTGTCTCTGTGTGAGTGCAGAGGCAGTTTCAGTTGTGTATGTGTGTTCATGCATGTGTCCACTCTCATGCTTGTGTTTGTTAAATGTTGTGCCCATCATTGTACAGTGTGTGTGTGTGTTTGTGCTCTCTAATGGGCACTCATGTATGCAGTGTGTGTGCAGTGGGTAATTGTTTGTTTGATCGCGTGTTGTACCGGAGGATTCAGCGAGTCTGCCAGCTTGCAGCTGTTTGACTGTCAGCAAATGAGAGTACAGAGATGTGCAGATGTGAGCGAGTATCAAAGAGATTATGAAATGACCTGGAATTAAACAGTGATTCTATCCAAGAAACATAGCACTCTAACCCCTCTGACTGAGAGATGCTGCATGTTACATACCTGGTTATAGGGCAATTTAATGTGATTTTATTTAATAAGCCAATATGCTTATTTGCAATTCGGAATATGAATCTAGCATTTGTTTGTTTGTTTACTTATGTGTTTGTGTGGATAGACACTACCAAGCAGTAATGAGAGAGGCAAGTACCTTCCACCTCACCTCAATCGCTGCCTCTGATTAACATCTGAACGGAACAGGAGCCAGCCAACCAGAAAACAGTTTGGGCGATTTAGTGTAATTGTGGCTTAGCAAAAGTCTCACTTTGCCTAATTAGAATAATAAATCATGCCGCCTCGTTGTTTTCCAAGGGTCCTCCATCGTTTCGACGAAGCAGGTGGGATTGTGGGATGGTGTGAAAAAAAACAAAGGGTCTGATTGCTCGGCTGAAGCTGCAGTCAGTAAAAAGCAATGCGGCGCTCTCCAGAGATTCATATTCAAAACCAGGCTGTATCAATTCGTAGACCTGAGTGGGGAAAATCCAACTTGACAAATTTTGATTCATGCACAGGCTCATGCTTGACTTCACTTGACACAAATCAGTCGGGGGTTTCTTTGAATGAAGTGAGCGGCAGAGAGGAAACTAAATGGTGGTAATTCTCCAAGATGGTTGTTGTGTCTTGAAGTTGCATTTATGGCGAGACAGGAGAGTGACCTCGCAATTTAACGCCTCTCTCTCTCTCTCTCTGAACTTTCCTCAAAATCAACAGCAACATGTGTAACAGTTGATGCACCTAAAATAATATCACATTTCACAGTGGTGCATACATAAAATAATGCCCAATAATAATAACTACAGTTGTAATAATTATGTTTGAAAATGTAACTTTTTATTATTATTTTTACTATGAATGAATCTATAGCTCATTCCAACATTTATCACTTACAGTCGTAAAACAAAGAATAGTAAAAAAAAAAAAATGCCTATCTCATTATTCCCCAGCATAAGACGAGATCTTTAAATGTCTTGTTATCAGATCACATTTACTTCTGAAAATTTGCAATCAAAGTGCTATTGCTTAAAAAAAACAAAAAATATTGTAAGAAAAATGCTGACATACAGTCAAATAAACTACTCTCTTATTCATCCTTATTCTCAGTTATGACAGATAAATGTGGATTTTTGTAAATTGTATTCTTCACTCAGTGAAGGAGGAAGTACTTCTCTGTCTCATCCTCTCTTGTGCAGTAATTACAAATTCAATGCTCTCCTGTTTGGGAAGCTTTGTCTTTCGTGTCCTACTTCTCATTTCACTGAGCCTGCTCTCAGATGGATTGCGTCTCTACTTCTGAACAGAGTTTTCTTTTTTTGTGTGTGTGTGTCAGTTTGCAGTCTCTCTTTAGAGCTGCTCAAACTGTGATTTTATTGTGAGTTTTGGATATGTTATTAAAATAATAAGATTTAATTTGAGATAGTTATTTTTGGATCATTGTGAATTGTTGGTAGTCTAAGTGGTGCTCATGCTGTAAATCCCAAGGGTGCTTGTGAATGAAGGGCTTGATACTGTATTGCAGGGATTGTTAGGGAACTATATTTTAAATTTAACAGCTCCCCTTTTCAATATTTATCCGGAGTTGGAGTAGAAGTTCTGCGCTGCATGAATTCTTTCTTTCCTTTGGATTCTTACTTGAACATATCAGACGGTTTGGAAGTTTGTTTCTTAAAGAAAACAAACAGGCCGAGCGACTTTGACTCTTCAGACATGGTTTTAATTGTACTTCATATGTTTGGATTACTTAATTTTATCTATTCATCTCTTTAAAAAAAACTGTAAATAAGTGCAGTACACTTAAACACAGTTGTTCACACTAGTTGGATGGCTGCCTTCTTTTACTGTTTTCACTTTTCCTCCCCCAAAGCTCTGCTGCAGCATTACTGTGCATTTCATATAAACAGATCTAAACTCATATTTATCACACATCGGATTCTATACATTAACTGCAGAACCAGATCAGACACATAAATGAAACAGATTTCCCCCCAAACGACAACTATTAAGCAATTTGGGAATTAAGTCTTGATTTTTTTCTCTTCCTATCTCATGTTGTATCCATTTTCATACATTTCAGAAAAGGACGTAGAACTTTTGATATTCCAGGCTGCTATTTAAAACATGCAGCCCGTGCTAAGAGGGGCTAGACTAAGCCACTCTTGCCCTACATACAGCCTAAACAGCAGATTACTGAGTGTCCCTCTAATCCCATGCACCAGGGCATGTGCCACTGTCAACATGCAGCACCCACCCAATCACCCTGCAGCCACTGTCACAAATCTTTTCTGTCTCTGTTTTTGGTCACCCACTTTGGGTTTTTTTGGCTTTCAGTTCTATCCTGACAAAGAATGCTGGAAGCTGAGATTCTGAAATACCTCATTACAAGCGCTTGTCTTTTTGCCCCCCCACCTCCCCATCTCCCCATCTTCCCTAGCAACACTCCATCCCATCCCATCCTCTCTGTGCCACCCCCCCCCCCCCCCCCCCCCCCCCCCCCCCCCCCCCCCATCCTCTCCCTGTTTTAACCTCCTCATGACCACCTGGCATGGGAGAGCTTCCTATAGTCCCTCAGCCTTACCTAAACCACCAGGCCTGAGATTAGGGTTAATCTGGACCTTGTGTCATCCTGTATCTATCCACCACCCTGACAGCCCTATTCTTTCCTCCCTCCCTCCTTCCTCTTTACCAAAGAGGCTTTGGTCTAAAATCCTTTATTGGGAACCCCCACTCCCTTTGCTGTGTCTTTCTGTCTGCTGCCAAGTGCAACTTTTTCTCCCGCACCACATTCTCAGCCAATCCTTAAACAGATACCGATAGAACCTGTCCTCAAGCTTCGTTGGTTATGGGATGTAAACGACTGATTTTTTGCATTGTTTTTCCCTTCACAATAAATATGAAATAAGGAAAATATTGTTGAATTTTGTGCATTCACTATGATGAAGCAGCTGCTTGGTCACTTGCATGTGAATGTGCATGCGAGCATGCAGTAATGCATGACTATACATAGAAATTGTGCATACGATTAGAGGACTTGCTGTAAAAGTGTATGTGTGCATCTTTTGTTCACGTCCACAATAGTTTGCTCTATTCTACTTGACGAGGGATTTAGATGTGGTTCAAACGAATTCATCCTTCACTCCACTGTCCTAATCAGCCAAGCCTAAGTACATTTATCCAGCTGTGTTCTACCATACCTCTCACCCCGAGGACAGAGTGAAAGCACGGAGGCCTGTGCTGGATGAAGTCCACAATGGTGCAGAGAGCAAAGATGGGAAGAGAATAAAGACAAAAAAAGGAGGGAAAGATACAAAGTGCTAAAGCTCCATCTCATTTTTTGTCTCTGGAAATAAATGGCAAATTCTCCCTCAAGCAAAAGTGTCCTTTTCATGTTGAAAAGATAGAAAAAAAAAAACACTTGCCGTACAGAAAGTGGTAGAAAGTAAAATAAGCAGTAGGAAGGCGAACATGAGACGTAGGCCAATAAATTATCTTATTGTGCAGAGAAAGACCTTTGAACATCAAAACCTGCAAACACCGGATGCCTTAATGAGAAAATGATATGGAGGATCTGCTGAATTGAACACAAGATGCTGATCTTATAATCTTTATGTCAAATTCCTTGTGTAATCATAGGGCACCAATTTGCTGAGCACATTTAATTTGTTCCAATTACACAGATTGTTTTTATTTAAAATAATCTAATAAATGTTACATAGTAATTATTTACAGGATTCTCTCATGAGTCCCAGCCTCCTCATGCCTTACATATACACAAACTATATGAATATGCACAAAATGAACAGGATGACATCACTGCTTATGCAGTTGTCCTTGATGCATTAAGGAAGGATGAGATGCTAAGGGTCTTCTTCATGATGCAGGAGCGAGAAAGACTGATTAAAGGGGAAAATGCAATAGAACATGCTGAGAGAGGAATAAGGCGCAGAGTGAGAGAAGAAATGGACAACGTTCAAAGTGGTTGGATGAGAGTGCAAAATGTCTACAGAGAGCAAAAAAAAAAAAAAAAAGAGAGAGAGAGCGATGTAGTTAATGGATGTAAATTAATTGCTGTCATGTGGATTCTGATCCCAATAAATCAGGGTCAGTGTGGTCTCCAGTGCCATCTCTGCAGGGTGAGGAAGAGGAGGGACGGAGCTTTGATCTGGTAGAGACACACTGGCACGCACATAGACGTGTATGCTCGGATGCAAACGTACACTCATGCTGCTCTTCTAATGTAATAATGCATGCAAATATTAAAAAAAGGGAAGTAAATATAGAAAGCATTGGAAAACATCCTTGTTCCATTTGTAATGAGGTCGGATGTGCATAAATATGTGCAAATTAAGACACAGCAAATCAGCTGGAATAAAATGTTTGGAATCTGAAAAGGCTGTGTAGTGCATAAAATTATATGTAAATAATGTACAGAGAAGTAACATATAAAAATATAACTGCAACTCTGTCAACACATGCTGCGGTATAAGCTGCCTGCATGTTGTATTTGGTATCCAGTGTGCCGTGCTGCAAGGTTCCGTTCATCATGAAGAGCTTTTTAAAAGTACACCTCAAATGAAAAACAGGATTCTGATGCCAACTAATGCAGACCAAACTGGGTTATAAATGTAATATGGTCCAATGAATTAGCCATGCTTATTACTGAAAATTACCACTGTGCTTTCTGCTTAACTAGGCTGCAAAATTGATTTACCTTATTTCCCCCAGTCTATGACCACCACAAAGACATCCTGTTATTACGAGGGCTGTGAGCATTATTGTATGTGTTAATCAGAAAATATGTGAACCATGTATTTTAATTACAAATCATACAATGGCAAAAACAAAAGCCTTGGAAAAAAATGAAAAACACGTATAATGCATTGCCTACACATTAAGAGAAGCTGCTACACCGAAGCAACACCAAATCGTTATTGGGGAAAAAAATAAGAATGTTTCCGTATGTCAAAAAAACAAACAAACAACACATTTTATTCATTACTCTTTACAGCACAGTATTCCCCACACGGTCTTCTCTTTGATACTGTATGCCCCAAAGCAAATCACTCATGTTCAAACACTAATATCTGAACACAAGAGAAATGGTGCAAAATGGGAAGTAGGTCACATTACAATTTATTTGACAAAAAGGGAGGGGGTGGGGAACTGGGGCATGGTGTATGCAGAGGCAGCAGCAAAAGGGACTGTTTTTGGAAAAGCGGAGCAGGTAGTGTGCATTTGCACATATGTGAGATTGATTAAATGTGCGTGTGTTTGACCCGGAAGTACAAGCGCTTAAGACTTATTCAAGAACTTACTGGTTAATGTAGAATGGGGTTAGCTGCAACCACCTTCCTCACTCTTGTGAAATTGAAACTGATCTTGCAGTCACTGGACCATATCAGTTCATCTGACACACAGCGTGTCAGCAACATTGATCAGCTGTCAATGAACTACCCAGCTACCCCCATCACACCCACACACACGCGCACACACACACACTCTTCTACAGCTTTCTAGTGAGGACACTCATAGACATAGCCCTTTAATTTTGTAAGCATCAGCCAAAATCTCCTCACTTTCCCAAAATGGTCTCAATTCCTATGGATTATATCCTCTATTCACAAAAGTATACTGTACATACAAGTACGAACACAAATGTTCATAACTCTAAATTCATCCATTCTCCGGCACAGACACTCCCACGTGCAGTTCAGCTCTCTAACTTCCTCCTGATCCCACTTAAATCCTGTCATCACTGAAAATCAAAATTGTATGACTTGCGAACACCTTAAGGCCATATATTATACCTCTGTATTGCATACTGACAAACTGTGCTAAATGCTACTGCTTATCTGACTACAAGGTAAGACAAAGTTGCTGAGAGAGCCCTTCATACAATACAGTATGTCACCTGTCTCTGGGCCAAAAAACACACTTTAGACAGAAATTGTATTTAAAATTTAGCCTTTCTGATTAACTCAGCTGATGCAAAGATAACATTTAATCGAACCTGATTTGTTCACCACTGCAGCATGAAAGTTAATTGTCACAAATATAGAACAAAAAAAATATTTATTTTCTTTTTAGAACTTTAAGAATTAGAAAATGAGAAAAGCAGTCATAAGGACTGATCCATTTTATTTAGGGAATACATGACAATGGTGCAAAGAAATCAATCTGTGTAGAATTAGGTGAAGGTGGCTTCATTTATTTACTAAAAGACCGTTTAGTGCATAAACTCCGAACACAATCTAAAGAGTCTGCACAGACTGCGCTGAGGCTCTGCAAAGCCACATTAACACATGAGAGAGGCTCTGGAGCACCAGCTATTTCTAATGACTCGATAATCCGACCCAAATGCTGCCTGCTTGCTAATCTCTCCATCAGATTACCAAACTAGGGACGAGCACTGTCTATTTATCTCCGCCTGTCTCACTGTCCTCCAGCCTGTCTGACTCTCTGAGCTTCTTCTCTTTGTATAACTCATTGTTTCTGTCCCTTGGATTTCTCTGTATAATAAAAGAAATACTTTGCCTGTCTCTCAGTGATCTCCCTGGCTGCCTGCTGGTGGGGTTGCATGCCTCTTTTCCCCCACTCTCATCCTCACATGCACAAGATTTTAAGATGGAGGACGGGGCACTATGACATGAAAATGTAAATCCAAAGGTAATTTATTTTTGGTTTTTGCTTCCATTTCAACAATACATTCACTCATTAAATCCATCACTCTGTCCCGCACAAATACAAAGTCAAGCTATTTAAACCTGTTCTTTCCCCAAAACTAATGTTGCAGCATTACTGCGCATCTCATGTAAACAGATTAAACTCATGCCCTTTCTGTCACACATCAACCATGTCTGATTCTATACATTAACTAGAGAACCCTGCTGCCGTTTTCTGCCTCCGAGGCCCCGCAGAATGTCTCCTTGATTTTACAGAATTCACTCTGTCTGCCTCTTTGTGTGTGTGTCATGTCTGTACATGGTGTGTGGATGGAACAGCGTCTCTTGTCTTTTATACTGTAGCTCGAACTGCTGCTGACAGACTGCAAAAACTTTTGGCATTTAGTTTTTCACAAAAATAACACTTGATGCGACTACCGCTAATGGAACATGTCTCTGAATTATCCCTATATGCACACCATTTACAGATTTATAGCCAGAACAGAGAAAGATAGTTCTTTTTTCACTTAATAAATTTAACTCACCTACAGGACATTTCATCCTATCATAGTAAGTAATTCTGCGTTATATTAAAATGGATATTTTATGGTTATAAAAAAAAAATAGTTTATAAGGTGTGAAGTAAATGTGTGTAAAATTTCTACCAGGCACACATGAAGCTATTAAGCCTCCATGGTTTTGGTAATGCCTTTAAAATATCACACTATCAGCACCACATCACCCAAATCAACATTTAAACATTTTCATTAGCCTACAGTAAACATAGAAAACATTGCTGCTCATGCATTGTGTCACTGCCACTTCATTAATCCTAAAAATTGGTTTTTAATGTGTTTATTATCGCAAATTTCATTTTTTAGAGCTTTAAACATTCAAATTTGCCATGTGTGCTCGATTTATTGTAGAAAAATATGCTGCATTTGAAAAATACACAAAAAAGTCTCTGCTTTAACTACAACATGCAAAACCCGAGATAACGTGTCATGGTGTTTGAGTAAAGGACTGCACAATTGCAAGAAAGAAAGAAAGAAAGAAAGAAAGAAAGAAAGAAAGAAAGAAAGAAAAGGAAAAACATTAAAACTAAGACTGACAGCTAATATTATCAAATATTCTTGAATTCAATAGGATCAGTCAAAACAGGAGCACATAAAAAAAAAAGAAAACTCATTCAGTATCTCTTCTGGCATAGTCTATGACAGCTGTGGATGTCGACAGATTTCAAAATAATGAGAGAGGTTAGGAACAAGGATATCGGGATGAGCTAAGTAGTGAAGTGAGGCATGAGACGGGAAAGAGCAATGAAAGGCTGGAGGGAGCAAGAGATGGAGAAGGAGTGTAAAAATGGAGTTGACGTGGGTCCTGGTATATTCACTGCTATAAGTGGACAAGTTTACATGTGTGTGTGTATATGTATGAGAGAGAGTGTGATTCAGGAGAGAGGGAAGAGAAGAGGAGGGGATTTTACTGCAGTTGTCCATTTCCCGGGATCAGCTGATGGCTGTGGATGATGGAGCGGAGAGGGGTCAAGGGTCAGAGCCTTGCATTGTCAGCCTGGCCTCGCTCTCCTGTGGAGTTCCCTCCTTCCCACAGCCCCCTCCTCCATCCGTCCATCTATCCATCCATCCATCCATCCCTGATGCCTCACGCACATTTACATACATTTATCAATCCCTGAGCGTCGTGGCTCACTGAGCGAGGAGATGCGCTCACCCCGTGTGCGGTAGCTGCTAACTGCTGCTGCTGCTGCAGTCTTTGCCGCCGCATTCACTGCAAAGCCATATTTGTAAGCATTTCATACTGTGTTCGCGCACTGGTGCATGATATATCGTGTGCATCTTCATGAGATGTGTATGTGTGAGTGAACATTTCTCAGTGGCTACATGCACATCTGTGTGTGTGTGTGTGTGTAGGACAAGACAGGGCCTCCCATCCCCCAGCATTAGGCCTACCCCCCCCCCAAACACACACATACACACCTCCCCCACTTTGCCTGTGTAATCCCTGCCAGCTGGCCCCGATGGCTAATCCCTCTGCACTGATCAGCTGGGCCACGCATCCAGTACGGGACAGGACAGGGACAGGGGCAGATAGGGGCGGGACGCTCTATGTGTGTGTGCGGTGTCAGGTGGGGGGTGGTGTCGACCAGAAAGCATAAATTGAAGCCCGTGCCTTCGCCTCAGCGCAGTGTGTCTGTGTGTGAGGCAGTTGCCTGTTCCTCCTCATCCGTCCATCCCTTATCTCTCTCTCCTTCTCTTCCTTCTCCCTCGGATCCTTATACATATATACCTTACTGGCTTATATATGTATATTTTACATCTTGGGCTTTTTTGTCTTTCTTTTTGGTTTTGTCTTGAGCAGATCCAAATGGATTTTTCTAATGATGGTGCCTGGGTAGAATTTAGCTGAGTTTTTTGTTCCTGCTACCCTCCCTCCTCCTTCCCCTGACTGCATGCATGACACCTGCCTGCTTCCCATCCCTTCTTCCCCCTGTCCGCCACCCCACCAACCCCAGTGTGCCTGCTCCCCCTGATCTTCCCAACCCACAAGGACCTTCACAGGATGGAGCTGCGCAGATACAGCTACAACTACAACTACAGCAACAACAATAACAAAACCAGGACCAAGGACCCGAAGGAGGAGATACTCTGCAGCTCACTCTATTTTTTGACTCGTCTTTAGAAAGGAAGTATGTATTTGATATAAGCAAACCCTATTCGACTCTTGCTACTGTAGAATTCAGTATAGGCAAATATTGAAATAAAGGAGAGCGCATTGATCAAGAGTTTAAAAGAAAGGGATTTTAATGTAACAGTTGTGTTTTTTCCTTATATATCAGTATTTGGTGTTTGATTATCAGTATGTTTTGTCTAGTTATTAGCCAGAAGATGGAGACTTGTAATTTAGATATAGTTTTCCAGTCTGTACATGGCTATAGTTACATGCGCAGGGTGCAGAGAGAGAAAGAGAGAGAGAGAGAGAGAGAACTGTAGAGAAGAGATGGAGAGTACGAGGGAGGGGGGTAAAGGAGGGATAACGACATAGCTTTACGAAGTGTAATAAAGAAATGCTTGGTCTGGTTAAACTGTACCAAGCTCTTATCCAGGGACATTGGAGGAAGTGCTATGGCGAGGAAGAGGCGTAGCGGTGCATCGATGCGTGTGCTTACAAATATCTAGTCGTAATCCTTTGTTTTGCTCTGAGGCGAAGATGGTCTGCAGGAATGGCAGTAATCAGGTAGCCTGGCTGCTGCTCTCTTTAAGACAGCTTTGCTCGTTGCTCTCTATCTCACTCCCTGTTTCTCTGTGGTGATTTTTAATGATGTGCTGTAGTGTGTCTATACACTTCAAGGTGTGAATGCTGTTTTGATGACCACTAGATGTTTTTCTTTCTTTGTTCATATTTTGTTGCTTTTTTTTTTTTTTTTGCACATACTCAAATGCATGCATGCATCAACACACTCTGGATTGTTCAGTCAATGTCATTGCTTTGTATATATAGATATATATATAGATATATATATATATTGGATTGTCTGTATAGAAAACCTGCCTCCATTCCAAAAGGTGAATGCATGTTGGTGTGGGATTAGCATGAAATGTACTTTGACATGTGAAAGGACCGCATAGCTGCCTTGCAGTCCACAGGGTGACTGGTGAAATCACAGGTGAGGAAAGAGAAAGAGAGAGAGAAAGATGTACTTATAATTGATTTCCAATGAGAGTACATGAGAAAAAATGCTGTAGAATGGGAATACAAATGAGGGGATGTAAGTGACAGAGAAGAACAGGACATGAATATAATGTATTTAAAAGTTTGGGTTTGAGCTCTTTGTGTTCACAGTGGACCTTGATTTAATTTCAATACAATTAAGGCACGCGGTGAATGCCAAGAGAAAAGCCACAGTCTTCGCTCACCTGAGAGACCAGCATAAAGCCGCTACAGGACAGAAATACACAGCTCCTCGCTGCAGACCTATGAAATTAACAAGCAATGATAAAGATATTAATTGATGGGGGTAAGAAGCACTCAGCAAAGCAGTTGCAGAGTCTTGACCTCAGACACGTGCACCGGTCGACTAATGCATGTTAAAGAAATCTAGGGAATGTATTATAAATAAATGCAGGAAAAAGAAATAAGATAATGGTCACCAATCTATGTATATACTGGTTTCCATAATATGGGAACACACAGAAGTGTAGGCAGCCTACCAGAGTTGGTCCTGCAGCCAAATGGACAGAGGGATCACACCGGGGGGATTTGCCATGTGGTGACGGAAGGCCACTTCAAAGGTCTGTGTGTTTACGCATGAGCGTACAATTGCCTTTCCTGAGAGGAAGATAGAAAAATAAACAGTGAGAATAAAATAGTGTTATAAGAGCATGATGTGGTGGAGTAGAAAAGAAATATTTATTCCAATCTGATACCGGGCCTTTTTTCAAATGGCCATAACCTCCTAATTTTAGTCACAGCAAACCGATTTTTTTTATTTCAAGCTGAAGTTATTTGCATGCCCATCCATATACCGTAAAATATGGCTTTGCACTTGATATAGAATTATATCTCTTCTGTTTCTGAGTTTCAATATCACCTTTGTTTGTTTTTGTGCTGTAAAAAGCCTTAATAAAGAAGTCATTTCATGGACCAAATTTGTATTTGTGCTATCTAGTATTTCTTTTCAAAGTAAAAAAAATGCCCAAAGCACATCAAGTAATTTAAATAATGAGCTTCATTTCTACTTGTATAATCACAGAGATGCATCAAATGATTCCAGCTGTAAATCGCTGTGGGCAACAGAGATGCGAGTTGACCTACATACTCAGATGATCAAGGCAAAATATGAAAGAGAAATCCTAGATTTTTCTAAAGCTTCTATGCCACTTTTTTTTCTTTTTATTATTTACTGCTGTGTATACTTTTTAATTCACATTTTATTTTCAGGCTTTAGTCAAACTACGACTCAATATTTTTTATACTGTAGGAGGAAAAACATCAACAAATCAATTATGCATAATAGATTAACCTTTTCTTAAAAAAAAAAAAAAAAAAAAAAGCTTGAGATTATAAGAACACACAAATGCAAATTATCTTAACATCCTGCATTTGTATAAGTTTTGTATAGCAGCGCGGTGACATTTAATTATTGCCTGTCATCTTCACACAATGAGAGTGTGCAGAGGGCAAGTGTGCCACATATGTTGAGACAGAGGTCATCAACTGCAGACAAGGCCCCTACGCCTGTCCACACATTATGCATTCTCCAAAACTCTCAATAGAATGAGGACACTGGAAGAAATGAGGGGGGTAATGCTCGATAAGTCAGCAGTGCAGGACCCCATGGCGATGGGTGAGCAGGTGACCACATATAGGCCCCCTCCTCGCCTCACATGTTAAAAACATTCATCATCATGGCAAATTTAATCCCTAACAGCCTGTGTTTTTTATAAGGCGCCACTGCTACCAGTTATGATGCAAAATAAGCTTAGATATTGTGATGACGGGAGACATTACAGACCAATAAGGAAGGACTTTTTATTGTCCACACACTGAAAAGACACACTTTAAAAAAATATTTTTATATTAAATAATACAATTTAGGGAGTAAATTGGGGCAACTTATTTTATATTTATAGATATGGTCCTAGCATAACATTCTATTTAAACTGTTTTCATTTTAGAACTATTGCAATTTTATCTTATATTTATATTTCATATGTAAACGTAGAGAAGAAAAGAAGAAGAAATCTCATTTGGTCACGTAAATAGACTTGTGATTGGTGACATGGTGAAGCGTCACTAATGGAAGAAAGAATAGTAATTAGAGCAAAGAAGGCAGAACCATGACCTTGCAGTTCAGTATATAAACCTATAAGCACCCTAAAGGTGCGGCTCTCTGAACCATAGTGTCTGTAAGACAATATATAACAAACATTCTTTGAATATTCCTCCTTGTTTAACGCAGGGTCACAGACCTTAACCAACCCACAGCACCTATACAGTATACAATGCCATAAATAATCCAATGCAATAATATGTTTTGTTGTGCTTTAAGTATTTTTTCATGAACACATAATTGATGTTTTAGTCTGGAAGGAAAAGAGAGAATTTTTAGTAACTCGTATTATTATAATAATAAAAATCATTAGTCCTCACACAGACTAAGAATAAGAGATTTCTCCTCTCAGCACTGGAAGGCAACTTGTTTTGTTTCTCCATCTCCTCCTTATATTTAGCTCTGTTTACTCCTCTTTCTCACTCCCTCCTCCTCCTCCTCTTTCTCCCCATGGTCCCATTTCCCTTTCTTCTCCTCCATCGTCTCGGTGGCTGTATCTGCGTCTTTTTTTTATGGCCGTTCATTTGCATCCAAGGAGGAGCCAAGAGGCGTCCCGAGAGACACGCGGATAAGGGTCACGGGAGATCCCCTCCAGGCAGCGTGTTTGCCACGCACCCACGACGCAGACACGACACGTGCCGTCGACCCCCCTCTCGACACCCGTCACTCACACGCACACACACACAGAGCCAGTCTTATAAGAACCACACTGGAGTTGATGTATAATCCACATAAAAACACCAAAACTCAATAATAAAGAATCACACGACACTAATGGTTATTGGTTTAAAAAGATTCGTCTGTTTTTGGCTTTTTTTTTTTTTTTTTTTTTTTTAAACTACCTGTGTTTCAAAAATATCTCAAGCCAAAAACATAAATGGATACATAGACTGGTAAAAATGCCCCGATATTAAAATATAGAGACAATTTTGTAAATGTCCCATGAAGGCAATGCCAGGGACAATTCAAGAGGCAAATCTAAAATATATGGGCAGTTCTATAACCCATCTCATCTCAACACAAGACATCTGCTTAAACAGGTCTGCTAAAACATATTGCTACAGCCTGTGTTTCATATAAAACTAATCAGAATTAAAAAAAAAACAAAAACTTATTTGATAGAGTAATAAGCAGGTCCAAGAAAAGCACCCTTTTGGTCTAAATTCACAATATAGCAAAGGCTCTCCACGCTATCACATGCAGGTTGTCATAGTGATGACAAGTCAGAAGGCCAATCTAAAGTCTTAGGCACTTTCCCTATAATCATAATAACCCACATTTAGCAATTTAAGCTCAGTAATATAGAACCACACAACACTAACCATTAACTCAGCTCAAAATGTTGCTCGTGTCCGTTTCGAAATAACTACAGGTGAAGATAGTCAACCATTATGGTGATGACATGAACACAACAGGAGGCAAATCTAAAATATAGCCAGCCATCAAATCTCAATAAAGTACAACCACAAACACTTAGAATTAACTCTTGATCCCTAGTACCAATTTAAAAATAAAGCAAAAAAAGTTAAAAGTTAAAAAATATAAATCAAACAAATCAATATTGTGACTGATCAACAGTCCAACACCTTAAAACTTAAAAGGAAAAATTGACAAAGGGACATGGCAGGAAATTAATCCAACATGTTAGGCCTATTACTTTAAATGAAATGATTTTTGACTAAAATTAACCACAAGTAAAAAATGAATGTCTAAAACTACAACCTCTAACGTAAACCCGCCAACCTTAACGGAAGACGCTGTAATCGTGAGAATGGAGTACGAATAGTAAATGATACTCTGGCTCCCTCTTGTGGCCGCTGCGTTACGGACACATTGACACAGAAAATGGCGGCTTACATTAAAATAAATTAACACAACAAATCCGTGGTTCTTTACCGGTTACTTGCAAACACACAGAATAGCATTTTTTAACAACTTTATCACTTTATGGTTAGTGTGTATCTAGTTAAAACGCTTACCTTTTATGCACGAATTTGATCAGAAATCAACCCTAACCCAACGTAACTGAATTCAAAATGGGCTTTAACTGGCTGGCGCCGACTGCGTTATATAAGGTCCCGTTATGCATAGTTAAATAGCAGAGATGTACTACCTAAAAATAAATTAAATATAGTACTTTTAAGATGCTGTGAGGAAAATGACACAACCATGAGTGCACATTGAAAAAAATAAATCAAGGAAACAGTGCACCCGTGTGACAGCAGTGTTAAGGATGAGGAAAAGCCACACATGACTTCCGTGGAGCATCTTTATTATGCCACAAATAAAACCCAATAGTTCTGAAAGAGGACCTAGCGTTTTTTTTTACTCACCAACAATGACATTCTGGAAATGGTGGAAGCTGCTTGTGATATAATTAAGTATGGTTGGCTGAGCAGTCAGAGACACAAAGATAGGAGTGTGAGGACAAGGTGGGTTTGAAAAGTAGAGAGTGAAAACTTCTCAGTGATGAAAGTCAGGATGGGTCAAGTACGTAGGTTGAGAGGAAAAACACATTAATTCATGTACCCATCAAAGAATAGACAAAAGTATGCACACACAGGCAAAGTGCATGACAACAATGCTTTTATGGTCAAACAAGGGGAATGCACACTTGTTCTGCTGAATATACCACATTTATTACTTTTGAACTGATTAATAGAAAGAGTGGGGGCAAGGCCACTCACATCACTGTCTCTAGAAAACGGAGAAACGAGAGGAAAAAAAAGGCAGCCCATAGTGACGACGAATAAACTTGTCCAAGAGAAAGAAAAGGAGGGTAAAATAAGTCCAATGAAGACTGTTAACTGAGGGCTGCATTTTGTAAAGATAGATTTAAATTATACACTGAGCCAGGCTCATCAACTCAACATTTCTTTAGCTTTCAAACTTTTGAGCCTCTTCTCTTCCTCTCCAGATCCTACCTTCCCCACACACTCTGCCCAACACATGCAAAAACAAAACGGAGGGGCATTTTACACATCTGCAGTCCTCTCAACCAAAAACATGGCCAGCATGTGTGAATCAGATTTTGGAGTGAGTGTAGTTAGTTGACACCCGCCTACGATGAAAATCCACTGAGAGAAAACTCCACTGGGTCCTGGTTGAGTATTTGAGCATCCTCAGAAGACAAGGGGATGAAGGAGGGGTTTACAAAAAAGAAAACAATGAAACAAAACTGCCCATTCGTGACTATGGGATACTATTATTATAAGCCAACACTACAAATTTCTGTTGGATATGCGCATTTGTGAGAGAATTTTCAGACTTTATCTTGGACCATAAAAACAGAGGATCCTTTCTTTTATAAAAGGAAAAAGCAGCATACAGGGGAGGAAAAGATATGTAGTGGAATGGGGTGGGGCAAAAAAGATTTCACCTAAGAATGCTATGCATTTAGTTGTAGTCGTATGAATAATCGTTTCCATTTGTTTTTACTACAAGTTCGAAGTAAGTCTTTAAAGTCAAAAGAAATCAAGAAAGTCTTCATTTAGTTTTTTGTCCTTGGTTAATTCTTCACCCCTATTAGAATTTCTTAATAGATCTGAATGTATTGATGTAATGGGGTGGACAGGGCTTTGGGGGGCCATTGCAGTCTTTTGACCAAAGCACCATCTGTTACTTGACTCGTCCTTGACGCTCCTAGAACACAAGCAAAAAGACAGCAAATTACACACAAGGACATACCAT
Organism: Brachirus orientalis; assembly: GCA_016785285.1. NCBI lineage: Eukaryota > Metazoa > Chordata > Actinopteri > Pleuronectiformes > Soleidae > Brachirus > Brachirus orientalis. The sequence goes on from JAFBJR010000096.1 coordinate 2,053,328, forward strand.
ACATTTTTAAATCAACAATTGATATCCATAACTTCAAGTTCATTCTTTGATGAAGCCAAATGTTACTTGTACAGTATACTGTATTTACCAATTATTAACTTGACAACTATTGGCCAAACTTTACCAGGATTTAAAAACTAAAGACTTTAAACACTGAAAACAAATGACTGCTGCAGTTACCTGAAGCCTGTAATGAGTCCTGTTGCTTGGGTTGCTGGGATATGGCTCATTGCCTTGGACCTCCACCTGTCACACAAAAGGTGAGAAAACAGAGCGTAACTGAACAACTTCACATTCAAACCAGACAATATTCTTTCATCAGATTGTATTCAACATAAAATTACTTTTATGAGCAACTGCTGACATTGCACTGAACACACCAAGTCATGTTAAATTACTTCAATACAGAATTATGGACATAAGACATAAATAAAAAAACAAATTGTCAAATAATACATCTGAAACTAAATATTAGAGGATAACCAATATTACTTGGAGTATAACATGAAAGTTATTATGAAATGGCATGGCATTTAATATATCAATAGTGGTCTTTTTACTGTACCCATCATTGCACACAATTTTACTGCTGTTGATAACATGGCCAGTTGACATAATTCACATAATGCATTATTTCTTCAACCCTTCAGAAAAACACCACAACATACAATAGCAAAATTATTGTTCCCACAAAAAACTGTGATATAACCTAAGTATTTTAAAATATGACACTGACCATCCTCTTTCTAAATCATATGTATCCTTGCTTCAAAGTGTTTAGGTAACACATTTTGTGGCTTTTACACTTACATGCTGCAGTATACTTGAATACATAGTGGAGTAAATATTGAGACTTATATTGACAAATATTGAGAGCATGAATCAGCAAAAAGCACGACACTTAAGGAAAGTTATGAGCATGACAAACCTTTCTATATTCAATAACACATTTGCAAAAACAAAAAACTAGATCAATGTTGTCTTAAATTTGTATCACTATGAGGAAAGATCCAAAATGTGTATCACAGACATCAAAGCCCAAACATTAAACAGTACCTTTTCAGATATCCGACAATACATTTATGAGCTACAATACATATTTTTTAATACCATGTTGGTGCTGATTAAATTCAAGTTATAAAACAACTTTTCTGTTGGGAGGTTTCACACCGAGTAACCTTTAACAGCTATACAAATCCAATCCATTCAATGTGTTGTGTTCAATTCAATGTCATGCAATACACTGTGTTTGTGTATTTAATTGGTGTTATTATTCCCCCAAGTTAATGTTGGGTAAATTTATTCTCGTGTTGGGCTTTCTATTTTTAAATGAAGTTTTACACAAGTTTAACAGAAAAGACCAGAGTGCCGTTAAGAGAGAGACAAAGATCAAATAAGTGACAGAAATTTGAAATCAGCTCTAAATTCTGAGTGGCCCCTCCATTCATTTGTCATGCATAAAGAAATGTAAATGTGTACAAGGACATGTACTGCATTGTTTTTCACTCCAATTAAAACTAAGCACTTTTTACATCCATCTTTTTCACTTTATTCAACAGTAACTACATTACCTTTTTCACACACTCTTCCTCCTCTTGACGCTTCTCGTAGTGAGAAAAGTCATCGAAGATAGAAGTGGTGTGTTTAAATCCAGCGATGATCTTTAGCACCTGTCTAGCCTTATCCAGTGGTACCTCCTGTGTGTCCCGAGAGTTGGTCACTGGCTTGTTTTCGTTGTTCTCCAGTCGAATGTGCCTCAGCTGACTGTTGGGAACGTCCTTAACAAAGATCCAGCGCACATCAAAACGACCCTTCCACTTGTCCTGTGACCACACGCCAGCAGACGTGTTGTAGTCCACGGGTGAACGCATCTCTGCGACACCACAGAAGTGACCACTCCCATTGACACTGAAAAGGAGATAGAGTGGCCCTTTGCCACCCAATGAACGGTAGGCTGCGTCAAGCCTCTTGTTGCCATGCTCCGTGCTGCACCAGATGTTATACTTGATGGAGCGGTGGATGTCATCCTCTGAGTAGCTCTTGATGATAAACACCCTGCCTTGCTTGGGATTCCAGTCAAAGTCCTTGGGATTATAATTGTTGACCATACGCAACTTCTCTAGGACTGGGTGAGGCTCAGTGGGAACCCCAGGAACAACACCCACACCAGAAGAAGACGGGGGTGACTGGCCTGTACCACTCCCACCAGCATCCCCGAAACCATTGGCCCTGTTCCGTGGAGGAACCCAACGAGTGGGTTGAGAAGGTTGCTGTTGAGTTGGAGGAGGAGGACCCTGGGAAAGAGGAGGCTGGGGAACTGAAGCCATACCTGGCTGCCCACCGGGTGGAAGCTGATGTTGCCCCATATGAGAAACGGGTGGTACCAGTTGTCCATTGCTGAGGGGCATTTGGGGGTTCCCTGCAGCAGTAGCTCCGGGCTGTGGAGAAGCCTGACTGGGTGGCTGCCCATTGCTGGGAACAGGGGGCACCTGCTGGGGGGTGGCGGCTTTAGACATGGTACCCTTGTTGTCCCACGTGCCAATGTCCATATTGTGTTTAATGGGTGGAGGAGGCAAATTGGCACCAGCCATACCACCCTTGGTTTTCAGCTTGGGTTGAGGCCTGGCTGGCTTGCTGGCAATGTCGGCCCATGAAGCAGGCTTGGCAGGGGCAATTGAGACAGGAGGCATGCTAGGAGGTCCTACAGATGATACAGGGCCAAGTGGACCCCCGCCTGGCAAACCAGAGCCAACAACTTTAGGAGCCATGTCCCCGTTACCACCAGGAGCAGCACTGCTGATCTTAAGCCCTGCCATACCCTGGTCAAGGCTGTTCATACCAGGTGCCTTGTTGAGTGGCTCATTGGCAGCAGGTGCAAATGGGGACTGTCCATCAATCATGGCACCCCCAAGAGAACTAGGAGCATAGGCATAGCTGCTGCTGTAGCCAGAGCTCTGTGGTGTCCCCGACTGTCCCTGAGAGCTGCTATTGCCCCAAGCCGAGAAGTCGATACCGCTGGGGAAGAAGTTGAAGCCATGCTGGCCCAGGAACGGATTGCTCCCCAGGGGGCCTGGTTGGCCAAACATAGCGTCCGGGAGGTAGTGGGGCTCCCCATTGCTCAGCTGTCCATACGAGGCCAGGTAAGGCATAGGAGGGTCCCCACCTGAGGACCATGCTGCCTCATTCAGCGAGTAGGAAAATCCTATGGAGGGGCTGTAGTAGCTGGGCATGTACGAGTCCGACATGGCCGTATAGGCATTGCTCTAAAATATAGAAACAGATATTTTATTGACAAGATTTTTGAGAAGAAAAGAAATTTTCATTCAATACGCTCCAGTTTGTTATGCATTTCTTCTTCATGAAGCTCCTAAACTCAGACAACTTTCATTATGTTCCAAAAATCAGTTATGTAGAATTAGTCGATAATCTCCCTTATGTCTATCAACACTACATTTCTCTCCTCTCCTCCCCTCTGATCTGAAAGAAATAAAAAGATGCTGGTCTGGTCTTATCCAGACATGAATACAAACTTGGGATTTTAAAACAACTGTTTACCTTAGGAACTGTAGTTGTACTGTGGGAAACTAAGCACCCTTAACAGAGGTTTTGCTTTCCAAGTGCATCATTGACTTTATATTTGAAAAAAAGCCTTAATTTACATTCATAATGATGGCAGCTATTGAAATCCAGGTTAATAAATAAGTAAATTTATCAACTTGATCAGACATAAATCAAAAGTGAGTGAGCTGTTACATTACCTGTCTGGCCTGAGTATTCAGGTAAGGCTCAAACTCATCGTCATTCAAAGTATCCTTTTGTGTCACAGCTCCGTTTTGCACTGAAAGGAGAGAAACACTGACATTAACAAAAAGAAGTATGTTTGTGTGATTTCTGAGATAACATGCAACACATACATCCTGTCATTTTAGCATCATCGCTACTTGTTACGCAACAAAACCACTCCCTGCAATTATTTATGAGTCTCACAGGAAAAGCCATTAAGCAGGGAATGACGCAAATTGCTCAAAATGCTTCAGGTTACACAGCATGAAGTTACAGAATAATGAATCAGTCCTTATGAAAGATGAGGTGCACCTGACAATATCTAAATGTTAGTAAAACAAATGCCTTGAATATCCCCACAAACAACAAACTTTAAGGATACATACTTAGTCCATCTTAAAAACAAGGCACAGTGTTTTTTCCTATAAAGTATGAGAGTATGCTTAGTTTTTATTAGACTACTCTGTTCAGAATGTTCAGTCCAGCAGAGCATGTACATAGTTTACCTGAGAAAAAAGAAAAAAACAAACAAAAACCTAGAATACAACACACAAGCACTAATTTTAAGGCTTGGTTGTACAGAAGAAATTGTTGAAGAGGACCTTCAGAAAACAAAATGCTTTAAAATGTACATATTTTTATGTAAAAGTAAGCAAGAAACTGAATTGAACTGGTATATGAAAAAAAATGGATCATCTTCATTTATGATCTTAGCAGCTAAATACATTTCTGTAGGTACATCCCTTCATAGATTTGATATCAACTTTCAGGATGCAACTTATATCGGTGTCACGCTCCAAATTTTGCAAAAAAACAAAAAAAAAACTTTAACAGGGTACAACCTGCTGATAATCCTGAATGAGGCTTATTTAGCTTTAATTACTTGTAATGACTGTGGCGTTTGGACTACAAATCTACCACCCTACATCGAGTGGTCTTATAACTTGGGGTACTGTGTATGTTAGATTAGATGACGCCAGGTTCGTAGGGAGCTATTCAGAGATAGACTAAAAGTCACACCGGGATTCGTTAATCCATGGTATCCAACAGTAGCGCCAGAGCAGCATGGTGACCGGAACGCGTGAGGCCCATTTGGACACAGGAAAAGCATGTCGGAAGACGTGTCATTTTGGGTTAAGTTAGCAACGAGCTAACGTTAGCACGCTAGCAGTGTAGTTAGCTGCATGCAGTGAGTGCGCATCGTCTCCATGTTGACGAGCGCCAATAGTCCTTTCAACATGACGGACCTGGCTAACCATTAGCCAAGTGATCAGCGTGTCAGTATTGCACCTGTAGCTCCCAAAGACCGCACACATGTTTTATATTGAAAGATAGCGAACACAAGCATATAATCTCGCAGATGTCAGTGCAATTAAAAGCACAACAAGTACGAACAGGAAATTATTCCATTGTGCATCATGTTGCCATTTAACGCTGTTGGCTGATCAAGGAATAGCTTATGCTAACTGTGGAGGACCTTACGGGTGTAAATTTTAGGCATATACAGAACGATCATAAATTGTTAACAGTGGTCCCGAGAACCCTCCTGTCAATCAACATGTCAATTTTTAACGTGTTTGAAGAGACAATGTGCTGAGATCTTGGCAAGTTTACACAGACAGGCCCAATTGTTAAGACGCGGAGAGACAGGCTAAAGGATTCGCGCACATAGGATTTCCAAAGCGCACCTCACGTAAAAAAAAAGATCCGCATTCAGACAACCTAAGTCGGTAGTGCGAGACAAAATGTGTTCTTACCTTTATTAGCTTGGCCTTTCGGTCTCTGGATTGGGTCCAGGTGATTCATGAAGGTTTGATTTATGAGAAGAGAGGAGGGGGAAAAAATAGATGAGGAGATAGATTTCCAGCAGTCAGTTAGTTCCTTTAGCAGGTGGTCAGGCCTACTGCACAACTGAGCCACAGCCGCTGCCTCTTAGCTAAGCTATTCCCGCTAGCCGTCGCGATGCTGAGAAACGGCCCTCGTCAATGTTCAGAAAATACCTCTCTTTACCTGTTCAAGGAGGTTGCTGGCTGACGTGTCTTTCCCCCCGTGGCCTATATAACTGTGTTTACTTCTAAACAAAAGCGGCAGGCTGCGAAATTGGTCTACCTTTTGAAGAGTTTCAGCCAAGCACCCCTATCTCCCTACAGAGCCTGATTTCTACACAATGGCGGGCTGCAGTTTGCTTGACAGACTCTTCAACATGGCTGGGCGGCCTCGTCAAACCACGATGGCCTTTATTTACAGCGGAAAAGCGCCCCCAGTGGCGCGGAGGAGCCAAATATTACACATAAAAACCACTGCA
>JAFBJR010000096.1:2059464-2121794 GCA_016785285.1 Brachirus orientalis
CTGGTATCAGAATGAAGTAACTGAGGGGAGGTTTATAGATTTTAATTTTTCATAAACTAATAAGGGCCCCAGCTCTGACTGGTGTGAAGACCCTGTTGTCTCCAGACACTCTGATTATTCTTTTTCATTAACTTTTTTGTTTCACTTAGTAACTATCTGCTATACATATGTTTAACTTAGGTGCAGTAACTTAACTCAGGCAATAACTCTTAACTGTGTGTATAGTTTTTTTTTCTTCCTTGTTTATTATTCATTTTTATCCTATATGTGCACTTTAAAGGAAGCTTTACAAGTTCCGTTGAATGATGTATACAATGACAATAAAGGAATCTTAATCTTGACTTTTGAGGGCCTTGGCATGCATGAAAATCAAACTTGGTGTGCACACCAGGACCTGCAAATATTCCAATCAGGCAGAGGTTAAGAGTGATTAGATGACATTTTCAGGGATTCTGTTAAAAACACATTTTCACATTCTGTGTTCCCACTAGCCACATAGTTAGTATAGTCAATGCCCAATATGTTTCTTTTTGAAGGCAGATTTCTTCACATAAAAACAGTTAAGACTGGTTTGGATTGAAATGGCATTCTTTGTTTATCACTTTTGTAACAGAAGCATTCACTTTCTGTCAGCAATAATCTGAAAAATTCAGACCATGACTTGAAATGTCCTGCTTTGGCCACAAGGTGGACTCATTGTCACTGTCATGAATTTTGATTCATGTAAAACTTAAACCTCTGGAGCACTGAATCATCTGTGTGGTGAACAATTACCACACATCACCATATAGTACAAGTCCTCCCTATTTCTAAATGGTATTCTGCTCAGTCACATACAGATAAAAAGACATTCCATTAACTCAGGCAGGACCCATTTGAATTGTTATGTTTTGGTGAGCAGACTATTCATTTATGAAGTGCTCTTGATGGTGTCTATCTCAGTTCTGGCAATTCTGTCTCAATATTAGACTTTCTCAGCCTGTGACTCATCCTTTATAAACTCTGTGTACTTGCTCATTCAAAAATATCAAATTAGAATACATACATAGACTCAGTCTTATTCATTTTGTTTTATCTTGAGACCTCTGTGTAGCTCTGTAAGTTGACAACAATAGTAATCTGCCTTAAGTGTATTCTGAATGCACCTTTTAAGGTTTGGTGTCTCCGTATTTGAGAATTTTAGACATTTCAGTGCATTCTTTGATCGGCACCGTCATCTCATATGACAGTTTACCAGTTTATTGCTGAGAATTGTTGACATCAAACTTGGAGCTGAGGTCATATGCTTCTGAGCCCCTCTTTCACCCCCAGGTCTATATAACCGGTCAGGCGTCACCTTTGAGCACGCGACACAGGGCCAGGAATAACCCCACCCTTGAAGTAACACAGAGACACACACATTGCAACGCTTTAAGGGGTCACAGCAGCTATAGGGAGGGACGAGCAGAACACAGCATAAATCACAAGATTACCTTCAACGTGAAACATGTAAAAAAAAAAAAAAAAGCAGTGGGAAAAAACACACCAGACAGCAATATATGAAGGCTGAAAGACAAACCAGTAGCAGTGACAAGACATTTGACTTATGAAACATGTCTAGGGCAGTTGCATGGTATGTGTATATCATATTCTGCCTTTCAACTCTCAATCATTTTTTGGGTGCATGACTTTTTCTCCCAGGGGCTTGTTGACTGGTGTGGACTGGACAGGTGGCATAGCACAGAGAAGAGTTGGCCATTTACCATCCAATAAAAATAGCTGTGGTCTCCGTGATGTCACCGGTGAGTAAATCATAGCTACTGATAGATAAATACAATGAGAGAAATAAAACTGGATATGCATTTTTTTAACAGTCTCACAATCCTTTCCTACCTGTGTATCTCGAATTGGCTGAACATATGCCACATGACTTTTTATCATTTAGTGTTCACTCTAGCTTGCTTTGCATCAGGTTTCTTTCCCTGCAGAATTTCCCAACAAATGCAATTTCTCAGATCTGCATTTTTCACTCCATCACAGGGCCACAAAGAGACAAACAACCATCCACTCTCACACCTACAGGCATTTTCGTGTCCAAATTTGCCTAATCCTCAAATCTGCATGTTTTTGGAATATGGGAGGAAACTGGAAAACTTGGAGAAAACCCACGCACACATGGGATGAACATGCAAACTCCATGCAGAAAGACCCTTGTTCCTTAGCGAACCCAGGTCTTCTTGCTATAAATGCAGGAGTGCTAACCACAACACCAATCATGTGGCCCTTCTGCAGTTTTCACCGATACAGTGTGTAAATCTTTTTTGTCCAGAAAGATGTAAAACATCAGACAAATGAAAGACCATGTTCCTCATACCAGCCACCAATAACACTGCCATCTTCTGCAGTCACACACTGGCTTTAGTTGCCAGAAAGAGTGTTCAAACTAAAGCTGGAGTCTGATCTCACTCCCATACCTGGCATTCTGAAGCCACAACACCATGCTGCCGATGTGGAACTTGATCAATCATAAATCTTCCCTGTTTGACCATGTGACATGCCAAATTTGTGATTCTGCCGCCCTTCTACCCTTTGCATCTCTTTCCCTCCGTCCGCTGCCATCCAGTGCCCTTCTAACTGCAGCACTCTCTGGCACCCTGAAGCAGGAATTCCGGGCAGGGAGGCGACAATCCTACATGCCCAGATTGGTGTTTCTGTGAGCACCTTTCATGTGCTTGTGTTCTTTGGCTTTATATCTGTGTGTTTGTGCGCGAGTGTGTGAATTTGTGATTGTGTGTGCATAACTCCAGTGACCCAGAGGCAGCATGGCAGCAGGGTACTCTCGGTAACAGGATGTTAGGAATGTAGCACTTGTCAGCCTCTCCAAGGATGCTGTTCGTTCACATTCTGTCCATTTTAGAGAGTTAGCCCTTAATGAACAGTGTTTATTCACCTGTGCAGAAGCTGTCTCTGTATTCCTGTGATGTGAAGTGCCCAAATTACTTCATTGTATTAATGCAATTTGAGGTTCAGCTGCTACATTTTATTTCACACTCGCCAAGACAACTTGCATCACCCAAGCTGCCACAGTTATCATTAACAATATGCATAGTAATAGCAGGTTCAAACTAATTTATTTCTGGCCATGTATATTTAAGAATTCCACTGACCAAATATAGTAGAACATCTAAGATTTCCCCAAGTCAATGAATCAGTTAAAACTGGACATTTAAATGAGAGGTGAAACATCTTCAATGACTTTGGGGAACTATGATCTGAAAGAAAGAGAATCTGCACAGACTTGTAAGATTTTAGATTTTAACAGGATTAACAGGGATAATGTTTTTTTATAACATTGTCCCTGTTTATTTTTTATAGGAAAATAAACATTTACTGCATTAACTTGAAAGCAACAAATAAGACTAGTCAAATTATATGAAAAATAGGCTAATGAAGCTGTATCACATTGTTTCATCCAAAATGATAAATATTTATTATTAGTAGTATACTTTGATAAGATGAATTGTCTACAATGTTTTCAGCAACATTAAAAGTATTATTACACATCATGTCTCATGTCCATGCAAGTTTTTAAACTGTTTTAAACTGAAACTGATGACAGTGGCAGAAATGCATTTATTACTTTAACAACCTTAGTACCAATGGTATTGGTTACAATAATGTTTAATGCAAATATCAATGTTCCAATAAGATTACAAGAAGTGTTAATAATATTTACATATTTTTTTCTACTGACTTATTGACTTGAGGCTGCAGATTCCTGGAGTCCTGTGGTGATCTCCCTGGACAATAAGGGAGTTGTTTTAAGGAGAAAATAGCTGCACAGTTGCACATTCTATGACAGAGGATTTATCACCAACATTTGTGTGGAAGGATGAATGAGCCAGACCTGTCCATATGTGGCCCTTTGTGCATGTGCCTGAGTGAGTGTATGTGCGTTTCCGATGACACTTACTGATGATTTTGAACAGCTGAGATGAGTTTGTGTGGAAGTGGAAAATGGGGCAGCTGTACATCTCTGTCTTGCACACATGCACAAAAACACACTCACGCACACACACATTGAGACATATAAACAACAGTGGAATCCTTAGGTCCGACCCCCATGGGACCAAGCCAGACTGAGACCTTAATAAAGGCCTTGTTGTTTCAGGAGGTGGCATGTGTGGTTTCGGGTTTAAATATCTACAAGCTCCACTTTACAGAACAGCACCATAAGATTAGCGATCATATTGCCTTGATTTTTATTTTCGTATTTGATTCTTTGTCTGCACCTCACAGTATGTCTATTAATTTTTCTGTCATGATCAACTTGTTCCTCGATAAAAATACATGTGTGGTTATTTCTTTAATGTACTCCAGTATTTCTAGCACAGATTATCAACTATTAATGGTGGTGTTGCAATGTGGATAGTGGTCTAAATAAAAACAGGTTGCCATTACTACCTCAACTGGCCCTGCAACATCTCAGCCAATGAGAGACTTTGTTCGGTCAGACCTCTTTTAAAAGGGCGGGACCTCAGTGTGGTGCAGGGTCACAAGGAGTGATGTAACCTGTGTTTATTTTCAGCATATACACGTAAATGTAGACACACAGACACCTCCATGCACACACGCACACACACCAGAGCAACTGTAGATTCTTGCACGTACTGTTCTTCACATGCAAAAAGTTAAGCATGGCCAGATTAGTATCACTGACAAACACAAATGGACCAACTGACTTAGTTTTTGACTTTGAGAACTCCGACATGTTTCTGCAAGCTGACTGTCTTGCTTACTGTTTTCCTAGTTTGGTCATTTGATGACAAGTGTTAGCGTGCATGTGTGTGCACTGCATGTACACTTAGTTGCACACAGGCGCACACACAGATGACAGTATGGACTGGCTGTTCAGGGAAGGTGTGTGCATCACTAAGGAAGACAAGTGTGGGGTAGAGACAGAAAATTTAGTCATGGCCATTAATACTAATAGTGGCCTCTCTCCCCCTCTGTCAGCTGCAGCTGTTGATCACGCTCGTGTGAGCGTTCTAGCATTGCATCACTCTCTTTCTCCCTGAATCCAGTGCTGTTCTTTATTACCCTGCATGTATATGGACCTGTAGGCACATAATATGCATCATGCAGCTGCCTGAAGTATGAGTACTGACCCAGTTAGGTACTATCTATTAGGTTTTTATTTTTAAAGAAAACTATTAATGCCCTTTTGATGTTATGCATAACACAATGCTGAGCAATATACTGTATAATATTGCACTTTTATTACGTCAAGTCAGCTCATCAAAACACTGATGAGCAGAACTGGCAGAGGTGAGAATTAATACGTAAAATGTCAGGCGCATCCACAGCTATTTAGGAGCATGTCTGATCCCAATAACCTGCCACTAGTTATTCATACTATGTGCAATGTATGCAAAGTGAGACGTTGGCTGGTCCTGTTCTCCATTAAGAGAACACAGTGCACGGACGCTGCAACTTCCCCAGAAGCTCGTCCACTAGCATACATCAGAGACATTCCACCTCATCTGACACTCATCCATGGAATTCTGCAAATTTTCCACACTATTCTCCCAAGCATTCTGAAGTGCCTGTCAAAAAAGACTGGCATGCCCAAACACTAAGTACCTGTAAATCCTTAAAAGCAGAGAAGTTAACTATACAGAATGTGTAAGGCTTATTTATTATTTATTTTATTGAAAGAATGCCATTTTTAGTATTTTTGTATATGAATTCATTTTGTCCTCCTGTGATGTTTGCTGTTATTCTTACATATATCTGTGTATGAATGTGAAAATATGTCTTTGTTGACTCTGCTGATAGGTGATAATTTGTCATAGATTTGTGCGCAGTCCCTTTTCCCTCCATGTTGGTATGACCAGTGTATGCAACCTATAGTTGACACCTATGTGTCATTATGGGAACACACACCAAATACTTCAGATGACTAGGAGGTTTACTTGGCAACGGATGGCTGTTTTAAGACCAGGGATACACTTTCAGCTTGGACCGAGCACAAACGTTTTCAAGTATCCACAGGACATGGAAAGAAATAAAGTCACAGAATCACATGCATCATGTGCTCATTGTGTGTGGTTGGTTAAAAAGCTCTATGACTTCATCCAAATCTATTTTTGTAACAGGATGACATACTTGACCTTCATTTTACACCAGGATTAAGATTTTGTGGAGTCACAATTAGTCACAGGTTGTCCCCCAGCTTTTCTAGAAGACACTTGTGTCTCATATCAAAAGGGTAAATGTGATTATTTTTACACTGATCATACATTATGATGTTTTTTTTTTTTGATACATACAATATGTGAGCCACTTGACTTCAAATGTGTAAAAGTAATAACTGATATAATATATGTGATGTGTGTAGTCCTGGCGGTGGCAGTGGGAGTGTTGGTGGAGGGTGGGGGTCCGGTATAGGTGGGAGGGGTTGACACAGAGATGTACAGGACAGGACACCCTCATGCTTACTCCATAAACCTAACCACATTTTGCTGCCGCAGCTGCTGTGGCAACTCTGGCGCAGGCTTTCACACTAAGCAGCGATCAACGCGGCCGTTCCACTTCGGCAAAAGAAAAAAAAAATAACGGAATGTTCCCGCTCTCTCTCTCAGCAAGGTCGCTTTACACAGAAGAGTGAAGACACCGCTCATTTACCATGAGCTGTTTGGATGTTATGTACCCAGCCTATGGACATTACGCCCCGTACGCAGCGCCTGCTCCAGCTTTTATCAATAGCTTACAGGTAGGAAATGTGCAAATATTGCTTTGAAATTGTTCCGATTTTGATTGTGGATTTATTTACTAGAGATGGATGTCGCTGAGTGAAGAGCAAGTTGGTGCGTAAAAGTAAAACAAAAAAGGTGGACAGCGGTGGAATGTTTTCTGTTTTTTGAATGTAAACACTCATGACTCATAACTGTATGTGCAGTAGTACTGGTTGCGCGTCTTACCAAGCACATACAATACAGTAAGTCATTCTGCACCAACAAAAGTCAAATTTTGACGCACAGGCACGGGCTCTCCCTCTCTCTCTCTCACACACACAGACATCAGTGATGCCACACACAAAGAAAAACCTTATATCAAAATGTCTCACAGACAAGTGTTCTCACTAACACCTGTCTTAACCCTGTCCCCCCCCCTTCACCACCACACACACACACCCTGACAGACTCCCACAGGTCTGAACATCACTCCTCCTCACTGCCGGGATTTTATGGACACTCCCAGGGGTCCTGAAGGGATGTCTGGGGGCCAAGGCAATGGAGGATCAACTTCCTCCTCATCCTCATCCTCATCAAGCACTTCCTCTTCCTCCTACACGTCTGCGGCTGCAAGGCCAGAGGAAAGGACCAAGGAGAAGCAGGAGGCCCCAGAGGCCGAATATCTCACGTCTCGCTGTGTCCTCTTCACCTACTATCAGGGAGACATCAGCAGTGTGGTGGATGAGCACTTCTCCAGAGCGCTGAGCTCCTACATGGATGGAGAGGGCAAACGGAGGGGGGCAGACCAACAGGGCGCAGGTATGCCATGATGCCCAAAAGCAAAAAATAAAAAAAGTTTCCAATCAGTCGATGTTGATAATTATCTTGATAAAATGTTAGATTGAGTTACTCCTGAATAAATGTTGAAGGAACCAATTCATTGTGGTTTAAAATCCTTAATAGTCGGATAACAAAAAAGACTACACCTCAAGTGTGTTTATGCAGTACATAATATGATATCAATATATAAATATATTGTATCTATATTATGTTAATATGGAATAAATATATATTGCAGTATACATTATTAGGTTATTGCCCAGCCCTAATAAACCATCAGTGTAGTTTACAAAATCATTGATTAATATTTTAGCAGATATTCCATCTGGATGTAAGTAAGCACATTTATGTCACAAAGACCTGTGCATGTGTTCATGATGTTTTCTAAATTGGAACTGGCTTTTTCACGTACACTGCGTTTCACACCTTCCACTGATTTATGGGAGGCTGCTGCTGTTGTCTGTGGGGTGTCTTGTTGCTTGCTTTTGGGGCCACACTGGGTGAGCTGACAGTTCTGCAGAGCACAGCAGAGTGTCAGACAGGTGATCAGGTGATGGGACAGAAGGGCTGCTTGTTGGAGCTGTTGTCCCTGAAGAGGTCAGGGCACAGGGGTCAGAGGTCATGCAAGTCAAGGGCTGCAGGCAATCAAAAGGGACTTAAATGGGGCAAAGACTTAAAGGAAAGCAAAAAGAAAGAAGAGAGAATACATACTGTTGTGTTTAGTTAAGTAGTTTAAGGCATTATTACATAAACAATTGTGAGTATTTTCTCTCTGACTGTGACTAAAAGCATACACACATCCCAATATGAAAACATAAATTAATACTCAAACTAATAACGTAATCTGATGTTCATATTTTTAAAGAGTAATTTGCAAATTAAAGTAATTTTTAAATCCTCTGCAGGGCAGAGGTCCCTTGGATAACCATGTAGGGCCTATGGCTCCTTCTCTCTGCTGTCGCTGTTAGTCTCTTTCCTAGTTCAGTTGGACGTCTTCATTTCGGCACTAACACACACCTTCTGCCTCCCAACAGATGCTATGTTTATACATGGCCGTAAGCGCACAGTCTCGCCGGCGTATCCCCTTCAAACATCTCGGTGGCTGTCATACTGACTCTCCCTCCAGCTCTTGCCCCACAATGGCTGCTCAGTCAGTTGCCCGGCTGCTGGTCATATGCTGTGGTCTGTGTAATAGAGGCAGAGGGAAACACTAGCTCCCAGTGTGGTGCATGGTGTCTGTTTTCAGAGGAATACCTAAATATAAAAGTATACTTCTAAAAACATAGAATGGTTCCCTGACATTCTGTCAAGGGCAGGAGGAGGAGGAGGCAGAGAAAACAACAGGTGGGGGTGCAGGAGACAGAGGAGACAGGGGTGGAGGGTGGTAGCACATTGCCAGAGTAGTGGGTCTCAGTATGTGTGTATGTGCACGCATGAGTATGTTGTGAGACTTTCAGAAGTACTGGGCTGACATAAGAGTGAGAGATGTCACCACAGCAAGTGATTTAAGGCTGTGGGAGATTTTGGGCAGCCACCAGGTCGGACTGTCTACCTTATATAGAATTCTAGGATATAGGGACGCCTCTCTTTCTACGTCCTCTCTCTCTCTCTCTCTCTCTCTCTGTCTGTCTGTCTGTCTGTCTGTCTGTCTGTCTGTCTGCTAGAACATTGTTGTGTTTATTTCTGTGTCTTGTTGGGGCTAGGGCTGTGTGACAGTATGATCCAATGGGGAAGATATCTGGGCTAGAGGGTGTAGCAGTCATGTGAGTGACATCTTTGTTTCAGTAAGGGCTGATTGTTATTGTGCACAGCTCCAGCAGCCTTTCAGATGTTCTGTATAAATCAAGTGATTCTTTGCACACAGCAGGATTTTTTATATTTCATCCATTGTTTGCGCTCCCTCTCCACCATTAGATACCCCTTCACCTAGCAGCCGACGGAGCTTCCCCCCATCCTTCTGGGACAGTAACTATTCCTCGCCTCAAAGCCGCTCCCACTGTGAGACAGGAACACCCTCCTATTCCATGGACCCATATGCACCAGGGTTACACCCGGGCCTTCCTCATCCACATGCACACCCTCACCCGCACTCTCATCCTCACTCCCATCCTCACCCTCCAGAGAGCTGGGGATACCCCCAGGCTCAGGCCTATGGGCCTCCAAGGCCTCTCCATGAACTCTATTCCCCCACAGCTTTGGAGCCTCACTACGGTCCACTGCTGATGCCGACGGTGCGGCCACCTCATCTTCCCACCTTGCCAAGCCACTATGAGGTGAGCAAGTTGGAACCCACTGCCTCCTGGCCCAGCCTGCTACCCCCAGGAGACGTCAGCCAGACAATGGCACTCAACATGGACGCAGGTAACCAAACAGTCACATCAAGCTTCGGCAAATAGTACCTCTACAGAACAAAAGTGTTACTTTAGTTACAGTTTGTGAGCAGTTTACTATCAGGCGATATGCAGAGACAGCCACTCAGACAGTGCTGACAAAGTCAAATGTTACTACAGAAATATAAGAAACAAATGTACTGGAATTTTAAGGGTCACATCATGGAGTAGTGACTATCGTTGCTGCCTCACAGTAAGTTCACTGGTTTAGAACCTGGCATGACTGAGGGCCTTTCTCCATGGAGTTTCTCCATGTGTGGGTGGGTTTTTGCCGGGTACTTTGGCTTCCCCTCACAGCCCAAAAACATGCCATATGTAGTTGACCATGGGTGTGAGTGTGAGAGTGAATGGTTGTTTTTCCTCTGTATGTTGGCACTGCGATGGACTGGTGACCTGTCCAGGGTGTACCCAGCCTTTCGCCCTATGTCAGCTGGGATTGGCTCCAGCCCCCCCCATGACCCTCATGTGGAGGATAAAACTGTAGCCAATGAGTGAATATCCTGTATTTTTATATTAACTCTGGTGCCTTTAAATTATGCAGTGTACAGAATGATTTGTTTCAAACTAGTTTGGGCCGGCCAATAATTCAGTAACCCTCTATATAACAATACAAATTTCTAGAAAATCAATACAACAAAGGCTCAATGTGTAGTGACATTATATTTTAAAGAGAAACTACATCAGTTTAATAAAACCTCTTTTTTTTTTTTTTTACAAAACCTTAATAATTAATTGCTTCAACAGTATGGAAACCTTCTGATCTAATAACAAATCCCCTGCAGCAAGTGATTTGACCCTTGATGACCTGTAAAGATTTCTATCTATCTTTAATATCTGTAAAGATAGTCATTTGCACATCAGAAAAAATAGAAAGTTCCCCACATAATTAACACTTGTAACCAAGTGTAAAAAAACACATCAATGATGTTAACAGCATGATTGAATAATCTGGAAAAAAGTTATCATCCATTATTAAACTATGTGAGGTTCCTGGCCTTCTGCTGCTGGATGTTTTTTATTGTTCTTTTGACACAAGTTTCACAGGAAAGTTGGTCATTTTGCTGCATGTGTGCAGCAATGTAATTCCAGCCTCTGAAAAACTAGTACAACAACCCTAACAGTGCATAGGAGTAAAGTGCAGTTACTAGACTCTGCATACTTTGTAAAGATCGGAGAGCACCTGGTAACAATTATGTTCTTCCTCTGCTAAGATTAGTCTACAGTCATTGTGATATCTACTGAGGTGGTCACTGATGATGATGGTGAAGGGAGGAGAACAATGTCAGGTGGAGGCAGAGTAACACTAGGAATTGCACTGGTAAAGTTGAAAGCAGAAAATTGGAAGACCTGAATTTTGGAATCAATAGTGACATAATATTTATGCACTGTGCATACACACTTTGAGATACAACACATAAGGATTATTAAATATGTTGTCTCATTTGTGTACATGTTTGTTGTTTTCTGTCAATAACAATTTTTAAAATCATAATTAGCATTTTCCCATATTTATCTGATATTTTAATGCAATAATGATTATTAGGCCATATGTTTAATTACTTGAACGCTATACCTTTAAGCATTGACCTGTTTTCATGTAAAACATTATATGGCCATTCACACACACATGTTTGCCCTTCTATCAAAGTGAGGACCTTCATAGACACAATGCATTCTCCAGCCCCTTACCATAACCTTAACCATCACAACTAGATGCCTAACCCTATCACTAACCCTAAAACCAAGTCTTAACCCTGAAAAGGCCCTTTAAAGAAATGAGAACCAGCCAAAATGTCCTCACTTTGTCAAAATGTCCTCACTCTGTATGGGTTATATGATTTTTGGTCCTCACACGGCAACAAATACAAAAACACACACACACACCACCCCTACATTAACTTTCAGCCCTTGTGATAATGTCTGTATGATGCACATGTCCAGATGCTCTTCAATAGGTCCCCATAGACACTCCCATGTGTACAGACACACACTCACCAACACACACATACATAGAACATCATAATCACCACAGAATTTCTCTCTGAAACAGGATGTTTGGCTAAAGTAGACTCCATGACAACCTACGTTCTGTTGTTCACTGTAGTCTTCCTTATTGTGTCTCTCTCCTTTATTCTCAGGCCTCCAGCAGCACAAGAAAGGCAAGGAGTTGTACTGGTTCTAACAAGCCCTCATTCACATTGACCAGCTATTACCAGATCCAATTAGTCCCTGGACCTGCTCTGCTATTGAAGCAGCGTGTCCCTTTATCCCCCCAACACACATTGCATCCCCATCCATCCACCCCCTCCTCTCTGCTCCTGGCCTCCCCTGCCAGTACACAGCCCTGCTCCAGGTTGACACGTGTGCACCATGGAGATAAAGCAGAGAGAGGGAGAGACAGAGAAAATGGGAAAGAGACACAGAGTGTCACTGTCCATAATCTGTATTGTTGCTTTCTCGTTCTCATTTCCCCTCCACTGCCTCTCCTGTCGCAGCCCACGCAGCACAGGCCTTGGCAAGGTGTGAGCCACGGTGACCTGTTTGGATTGAGAAAGACGGGATCACAGCAGGCTTTAGCAGAGGAAAGAGAGAAACAGGGACACGCAGAGGGACAGAGGGATAAACAGCAGCGAGCAGGATTCCCTCTTGTGTCCCTGGTTATCTGTGCCTCATGTTCTTTGTTGGTACTGTACAGTGGTTGTCATCACCCACTTATCTGCACAAATGTAACTTGCAGTGAGAAACAGGAGCAAAAATTATGGCAGTTAATACTTTGTGACTTTCATCATGATGCCTGTTTTGGTTGTCATATTTTTTTTTCTCTAAAATAAAGTGTTTTTATTTATTGGTGTTTATGTGTATTTCTGAAATGTTTGTTTAGGCCAGTTTTCTGAAATTATTGTGGTTCAGTTTATTGTGTTTTCTTAAGACAGAGGTGATGGAGTTGACCATCACCATTGTCACTGATCTATGAAAGAACCTCTTATGGAGAATAAAGATCATTTCTATAAAATAAAAACATATCAAAAAATGGTTCAGTTAAAACAAGATGTTTGCACTGAACACCTCCCAGATTGTGTTCTTTCAGTTTGATGATGATGTTCCATTTAGGTCTTTATTTCTCTGTCATTTTTAGATGTTTGGAATGTGGAGTTTCTAAATTTTTGTGGATTTTTTTGTGTGTCATTTCTCAATTTTTTTTGGCAAAGAGAATTGTGATATCAATAAATATTTTTATGGTACTTATGTTACATGTCAGTATTTTCCTATGTGAGCTACAGTCAATTCAAAAATTAATACAGTGTGTGTAGAGGATTAAGTGTGCCTCAGTATTAAACAGTATGCACTTGATAGTCCATGCAGACTTAATCGATGCTTTTAGATCACTTTCTGACTTTGTACAATAGAACTGCACTAATATTTTAGCAGTTCTACACTGTATGACTGCTCTGATTTAAAGGGCCTCCCATTTGAATTCCTGCTTGCATTCACACTTTGTCACCTATAAAGTGGAAACGAGTAGTGAATGCCAGCAATGTGCAACCAGAGAGGACACAAGTCATCCCAGCTATGCACCAAATGTTGCCGTGTTATTGATCCGATAATCAGATTATGGGTAAAAGTATGCCAGCCTGAGCCACTGTCACAATTTATTGGCTGTTATGTGTGGCCCCCACTAGAGAGCAGCCAACTATGTGATTGGCTCTAGGTTAAGTAAACATGAATAGTAATGAAATTAGACAAGTTAACGCGGGATAACAATCCTCTCTGTTTCCCATGCCAAGCATCCTAGTTCCTTTTTAAGCTAGAATTGTCACTGGTCCTGGGGGTTTCCTTTCCATATTAGATTTTCCCGGATCTGGTATAGCTAGTGTGCACTCATTGCTATTGTCATTTATTTGTTGCTTGGATGTCAGGATACCCTACACATACAGTATAATGAATATATGAATACTTTATAATACTGTGACAGTTCCAGTGGAGAAAATGTAATGATAAACACATTTAGTCATGATAGTAGCAGATAATTACAACAGCTTAGAGATCCTGCTTGTTAAAAGTCATTTCAGGTAAAGAATTGGAACAAGTCCAACAGACAGCTACAAGGAAATGCAGCATAAACAGTGAAATACTGCCCTCTGGAGGTGGATTTACAACACTGCAAATATCAGCAAAGAAAAGAAGAGAGGTTCACAGCATAAACTCTCAATGTTCAACACACTTGAATCTGTTGAACACAATCTGGTGAATACACTGTAAAATCATTGACTGTCCACAGTAAATCACTGGCTACTAGTTGCATTACTTTCACACTAGATTATTGTATGATTTTATAGTCAATTAGTGTAAATTGACACCTGTTTGCTGTAACTTCATTTATAGAGCTATAGGTTACCCTGAGCAGTATTTTCTGCTATAAATATTGTATTTAATTGTGTAAATTATTCTTACAAAAATTACTTTAAAGGAGTTTCCTGTAACAGCCACACCCATATTTATATTATATAATTAAGATATTAGGTTGTAAAATATCAAACTAACTAATTGTATAATTTACAGATTAAGTCTGAAAAATCCTGGAAAGTATTTACAGTTTAGTTCTGAATAAAACTGTCCAACATCTGACAGTTGTCAGACATGATAATAATTTAAGCCTATGAATAGACAAGTGTGGCGTATTTCACACAAATTGTAGCTAGCATTTGTCTCAGTTAGGCAACTAATCACCGTTTATGAGTCCAGCAAGTCGGGTTTTGGAAATGTGCACCCAGTTGCCTGGAAACTGGGGACTTTTAAAATGACAATCTTGAGTGCAGTGTGTTTTTAATGTTCAATCAAAAATAGTTTTGATTTCCCGGAACTCAGAGCAGACATCTGCACACAGAAGTGATTCTTAACGGTCTCTGACGTGACCAGGCAGTTCCTGACAACCGCTGAGTCGATAAGCTTTGAAAGTGATGAAACAAAATTTTTTGCAAGACGGTGAGTCATGTGACTGTTGCTCAAAGGTCTCGTGATATTGGATGTTAATTCTCATGCAGAGCCATGTGTGATACCAAATAGTTGTAACAGTTTTAGAATTATTAACTTTTGACATTCTAATTGAATTTGACTTAAACTTTGAAATTTTCCCTGCTGATCACATGAATCAATCAGTGTTGAAATCATAAATGGTTTATTGTTTTTCCCTCCTTCAGTGAATGCTGTGAAATTTACTCCAGTCAACTTTTTCACTGGTGGTATATAACCATAAAGAGAGGCATCATAATTTCTTATGTATCACTGTGTCATTTTCGAAAACTTACCGCAGCTTTAATGTATAATCTGACAGAGATGATAAAAAAAATGTCGTGTTGTACAATATGTGGTACATGGACAGTTAAGTGGCAGAGTGGAAATCAGTTACAGTTACTCGATGAAATCAAAGACTCCGTAGAAAACCTCAGAATATACTCCATACAGTAAAACATGCTCACATGCTTTCTCTTGCACACAGGTACACACAATCTTTAATGTATGGACTATGAACTATGAAGTCGTGCTGTTGTTTTTGCATAATACAGAGTCATGGGTTGAGCTTGTCACTTGACTGTCATTGTAAATGGTTTATTACATGAGGAACATCGCAAATGCTGTGTGGGCAAATGTGCACTTTCAAAGTATAAACCAAAAATAAGCAGCTTTTTTCCCCTCTACATGCTAGTATTTCCCAACAATGGTTCTAAATACAAGGCTTTTACTCAGTTTTTGTAATATTTTGTGGTTTCGAAGTGTTCAGTCTTCATGTGTTTTGGTTTGGGATGATAGGAAGAGAACAGAAAAATTCTATAAGATTAAAAATATTTCTTTCTATTGTCGTTTTAAATGGCAGGCAACGTATTCATACTTTTCTTAGAAAGAAATCTAAGTCATTGGGAGCATGGTACACACAGGTGTAAAGGTGTTCAATAACATCTTTAAACATTATGCTTTGCATTTTAACTCACTTATCAATGTCTTTGTGGTATTTGTGGTCTGATGAAATGCAGCCTTGTGACAATAAGACACAGAAAGAAACATTTACAGACTTCTTCATTTTCAGAAATGAAACTCAATTGTTTTTAACACTAAACTGAAAGCAAAATTAATTACCAGGCCCCTGATGAATATTTGTCAGTTCTATTTGGTTCAAGTTTATTTGATTTCCCCTTAATGTTCGTACTGTAAATAACATTTGTATTGCAGTTCTGACAATCAAAGATGGGATGGAATGTTGCGGAACAAGTCAAACCTTTAGAGGAAAGTTGTAAACAGGACGTGTGAATCAGAACAGAACTCTCGTAAAACAGTCAGTGGAAACAGACATGTAAATTAAACAATATTAAATATCAGAAAAAGTATAATATATGGTGGCTGAAATTAAATGTAGTCTAATGTACAGGTGTCTTCTATAGGAGGAAAAATGCAATACAATTACAAACAATGCATGATAATTTGAATAACTCCTTTAAACAAACTTTCTCTTTGTGGGGGTTCAGTGCAACCTAAATTTCTGAGAAACACCTACGTCACTCTTTCATATGTTCCAGTGTAGCATAATTTACAGTACATTTCAACCAAAACAGGTGGGTGAAGGCACACATCAATACGTTTCTATGACTGAAATCAGTGCAGAGGACATCATTATTTACATGATGTATCATACTAACAGAAGGAGTTCTAGTTAATGCAACTGACCGCTGACAAACAAATGCTGATTCTGTTTCTGTGGCTGAAAATAAGTTTTCCCAGAAGAATGGCATCATGCACATCTCTTAGAACACATTACTTATTCCATATTTCTGGCTCTCCAACTTTATGAGATGCTGAGACTCAGTTTTTCTCTCTGGCTTTATGAGCTACTTACAGCCACCTGACTGGACATACAGCAAGTCATAACCATAGGCTGCTATTTAAGAGCAGCTCTCTGGCACAGAATACCTCAAACCTCATTGCACAAATCAAGATAAGGGCAGGTAAGCTGCTACACACGCACACACACACCCACACATACTTCCTGTGTGGTCGGTGCTCTATCACAAATGAGAAAGGGATTTTGTGGGGTTGAGGTGACAGCGATCATTGAAACTGAGAAAAAAAGCTGATTTTTTATATACATGACAAGTGAAACAAAGTTCAGGGTAGAAAGAGCTCACTCTCAACCTGTGTGACTTATTGCAAATTAGCAGAGAACTCCTTGCTTTTTCTGTTCGCTGTGCCTCAGTCAGGATGAAGCTGCTGCTGGTTGCTGCTGCTATTCTGGCCGTGGCAAGCTGTGCTGCCATCTCACTGGAAGATCTGGAGTTCCATGCCTGGAAACTCAAGTTTGGTAAGGCTGTGTATATATTTTTGTGGTCTTCTATCAACTACAGTAGATGGTGTGTGGTTGTCTATACCTTGTCTAGAGCCTTACAAGACCTGAGACTCCTTATAACACAAGAACTATCAAAATATTGCAAGTGATTTCTAACCTTGAAGTTTAGATGTTTATGTTTAATATCTTGATTGTCAGTTTAAATTGGATTAGTATTTGACTCATAATTTACTCCCTCATTATTATGTACCTGATTATGTGATTGACAGGGAGGTCCTACAACTCTCCATCAGAGGAGGCTCACCGCAAACAAATCTGGCTTAACAACCGCAGACTGGTGCTAGTACACAATATCATGGCTGACCAGGGCATCAAATCCTACCGCCTTGGCATGACCTACTTTGCTGACATGGTATTCATTCAGTCTTTATTGCAGACTCTCAGGAGGTCCATAGAATAAAATAAAAATAAGTACTGTAAAATAAAACAACAACATAACATACTAAAGTGCATTCTCAGCAATCAGGTTAGACAAAATTCATATTTAGGCTAGTGTGCCAATGTTTTCTGAGCCTGGACGAGTACCGAAAGCAACTCTTCCAAGGGCTGGTTAAAGCTACTACGATGGTGTTTTCTGACTCATCCAAGTGACATATAAAGTTGACGAGCACTTTGCCATCTGGAAACCTGAAGCAGTAACCTCATTGCATCATTGTAGGCCTCCACATGTTACTTTTTCTAGAGTTACACCAAAGATGAGCTGTATACATGGCTGTACAAAAAGCTTTAAACAATGAGCTTTTCACGTCAAGAGAACACATGCTAAACTTACGAAGCAACATATAAGCCTGAGTATATTGTTTACAGTACTGTCTATAAATAACTTTGTCATCATTCAAATCATCAGTAAGAAAATGTCCAAGGTATTTTATTTCCACTGAGCAACAACACAACCTATTTGTATGTTTCTTTAATCATTTAATTTTACCATTTGTTGAATTTGTATACTAAATATACAGTTTGAACAAAAACCCTTGTAAGTGCACTGTGAATTTTGTCCTTCCTCACTAGGAAAATGAGGAGTACAAACACCTCATTTCCCAAGGCTGCCTGGGCACCTTCAATGTCTCTATGCCTCGCAGAGGCTCTGCCTTCCTCCGGCTGCCTGAAGGCAATGAACTGCCAGATGCTGTTGACTGGAGGGACAAGGGATATGTAACTGATGTCAAAGATCAGAAACAGTGTGGTTCCTGCTGGGCCTTCAGTGCAGTATGTAAAACTCTCCTTGTTCCAGTGATAACTTTCCACAAAGGTTTATTTCCTACAAATCTATATGTCCCTTTTACAGACTGGCTCCCTGGAGGGCCAGCATTTTAGGAAGACTGGGAAGTTGGTGTCGCTGAGTGAACAGCAGCTAGTTGACTGCTCTGGTGACTATGGCAATATGGGGTGCAGTGGAGGCTTAATGGACAGTGCCTTCCGGTACATTAAAGACAACGGTGGCATTGACACAGAGGAATCCTATCCATACGAGGCTGAGGTAAAATGGATACTGTGGTTTGGCTAAAATAACCTTCTGCATTCTATCTCGTTATATACTGTATATATAAAACATCCTTTTCACAATATATATGCAATACTGCCATCTTGTGGACACAACTTGATGAACAACTATTTCCTAAATACAGGCTGTCACTACAATATAAAGCAATTTAACAGTCTTAGTGACTTGCACCTTATGAAGAAACACTTGGTGCATCACTTAGAAATTTGACATACTTTGATTTTTGTCCACACATTAAAAGCAAATACTGTCTCTGTCTTAGGATGGACAGTGCCGATACAACCCTGCCACCATTGGTGCAAAATGCACAGGTTACGTTGATGTAAAACAGGGTGATGAAGATGCCCTGAAAGAGGCTGTGGCCACCACTGGACCTGTGTCTGTGGCCATTGATGCTTCTCATATATCCTTCCAGCTTTATGAATCAGGTGAACAATTCTGTGCTCTATTAATGTTCTTGTCAAGCACAGGATGAAATGTGAAATATCTTTTTTTTCCTTCTTTACCTGTATGTGCCTGTCTGATCTCGGTATGTGTGTTTTAAGGGGTGTATAATGAGCCTGAGTGCAGCAGCACAGATTTGGACCATGGCGTCCTGGCTGTGGGTTATGGCAGCAAAGGTGGACATGACTACTGGCTTGTCAAGAACAGGTAAGAATAGGTTGTGGGCTGCTCTCCTGCTAACAGTCAGTAAGCTTTATACTCATTTCAGACATCTAAAATAAATTTTATAGCTCATCCAGGATGTTGTCAGCATCTTACAACAAGCGTAAACATGTTTAGTGTAGAAGTGAGAAGCTATCATAAAGAGGAGGCCTTGTGGCCTGTGACAAATTGCAAAGACATAGGTGCCAATGTGAAACACTCCTCAATTAGATAAAAATCCAAAATAATGTCATCAAGTAGCAACCGGTAGTGGCCATAACCGTGACCCATAAGGATCTGAACTTTTGAAGACTCACTCATCTTCTACCACTTTGATCAAGATTAGTGATTTGTCTGGTTCCATGTTAACATTTTACAACATGCAATCAGGCCCCTATTGGAAGATTCCATATGTCAATCATATTGGTGTCTCATATGTGCAATGCTTTATTGTCTATTTTCCTCTAAATGGAAATATGACTTACAAAATTGACATTGTGTGTTATAGAGGACCCAAAACTAACATTTGAGACCATGACCTCTTCAGGATAACGTTAAATCACATAATATATTATTATATCTATCTATCTATCTATCTATCTATCTATCTATCTATACATATATATATACATATATATATATATACAGTATATATATTTCTTTTTCTCCCCTGTTCTTTTTCTGCAAGTAGTGGTCATCCTCTGGTGGATATTCAATTAGTTTTTAAACTACAGGAGTGCACCCACTATGTCCATTCTATGATTGCTTTACTCAGTCCAAAGTTTTGGATTGGCACCTGTGTCTGTATGATTAGTCACTGGTCACAGCCACTCCAATTTTACTTTCTTCTTACTTCCAAAAACCGTTTGCCTGATGAAGGTCTACTTCCAAAACATTGCAATTTAGACAGTTTGCATCACAATCACCATTGTCCTACACACCTGTTTCTTGAAACACGTTTTCAAGAATGTGTTTTTAAAACTTTTTCAATCATGCCAACATTATACAATAGCTTTACTTAGTATGTTGTTGCGACTTCTATTGAAACAATGCTTAATGTTGTTTTTTGGTAAACAGCAGCTGAGTACAGATGGTATTATATCTTTCTGTAGCTGGGGTACACAGTGGGGAGATAAGGGATACATCATGATGACCAGGAACAGAAACAACCAGTGTGGTATTGCAACTGCATCCAGCTACCCCCTGGTCTGAGAGGGTGAGAATAAACACACAATCTTTCTAATTTCTTTCTTGTTATTTAAACAAGCTAAATTTGAGGGTGTGTGTACAAGATATAAATTATATGATGTCTGCCTTTATTGTTTATTAACTGGTTGTTGTTTATTTTACTTGGATTTCCAGGTCCAGGACTTTTCTCATTGTTGAGGAAAGTGACACATAATTTACTTTAATATCAAAAAAGGGAACTGAGTTGTGGAACAAAATAATGTGCTGTTGTTCCTTGGACATTAGTTGGATCTAAATAATAATATGATTGTAAATAAATGTAAACAAAACATTTCAGAGATTAAAAAAAAAAATCACACTTTATGTGTTAAGTGTTTGTGATACTGTTATTTTATTGTCCATTTGTATGTTGCTGTTGCTTTGCTGATATTCTGCACCTTATAAATCTGGTTGATTTGTTTTTTCAAGCCATTAAAGAAACATTAAAGTTTCTTTCCATGAGACAAAGATGCAGATGAGCCCCCTTTTTAGGCTGGACACTTCAAATTATTGTGACGTGCAACATTTTTGGATATAGAAATTGTGGATATAAATGAATTTAGCTTGACTATACTGAGAAGACAATTGGAGTGCAGGAGACGGAGATATTGTGATACCATGAAAATCAAGGGAGCATCAGGGAAGGGAGTCAAATCGGCCAGAGAAGTTTTTGCAATGTGAGGTGGAGACTTAAAATAGAAATGAATTACACACTTTTGAGGATCACTTCAGCTTCCTGACTCACTTGGGAAAGACAAGGGTGAGCGGAGGAAACCTCTGTTTGTTACAAACCTCTTGTCTCACCATTAAATGTCACTCATTTTCACACAGTGAACCTTTCAAACAACACATTTCACAATCCACACTGTGCTTCCTGCACAATTACATATAGAGTGCATTTCATGTTACACTTATACAGACTTTATTTGTGTAAATTTGTGCGATAGGTTTCGAGCCCATATTTTCGAAACCCAATTTCATTCTTCACTTCTCAAAACTTAATGTCAGGTCTGGCATTGATGCTTAGTTTGAAAGAAAAGGATTCAGTGAAAACAACTGTGTTTATGATTTTAAAAGTGTTACGTTTTGACTCAGATGCCTCTTCTGATCCTGATGGCTGCGGTGGCCTTGAACATACAAAATGGAAGCACTGAGCTATAGAGGTGGAAAATTCATTTTGGAAAAGGATTATTAGCTCTTTATTGCTTTCCACTCTCTTTGTAGTTTTTGTTCGATTGGATGACGTTTTCATCTTCCTGGATACAGTTTTACTTTCTTTAGTGATCTTTAGTGGTTTTTGAAAGGTTATCGGAGATTCTCATATGCAGGTGAGGATACAGACTAAGGGGAGGTAAAAGTTAAAGGAGATCTGGCTGGAAATATAAATATGAAGTGAAACATAATGGCAGAACCGGGGAATGACTGAAATTCTACACACCTGCGGTTGAAAGCCTTGTCTGATGCAGTATGGATTTTAGAGAAACAGCAATATGTACAGTATTTTGATCTTTATTATTGTCCATATATTTTACAGACTGTCCTTTGCTTCCAAGAACGTCCCTGCATCCCTCTCTTCCCATCTCTGATACTTGATCCACACAATCCTTGATAATCATATATATACAGTGTATACACTGCCTGGCAGGAAAAAAGTCACTACCTGGATTTAACTAAGCAAATAGATAAGAGCCTTCAATTGGATAATTACTGCATGGGTGATTATCTTTCAACTGGCAACAACTTATTTAACCCCAACTGATGCAATGAGTAATGAGTCGAAAGACACGTGTTTGAGAAGAGTGAAATCATTGGCATGCATCATGCAGAGAAATCATCTAAGGAGATTCCAGAAACTACTAAAATTGGGTTAAGAACTGTCCAATGCATTATTAAGAACTGGAAGGATAGTGGAGAACCATTGTCTTCGAAGAACTGTGGTTGGAAAAAAATCCTGAATGATCATGAGCGTGAAATCAAATTGTACCAAAACAACAGTAGAACTCAGGGCTATGTTTAATAGGGAAAGTAAAAGAATTTCCACATGCACAATGTAAAGGAAACTCAAAGGACTAGGACTGAACAGCTGTGTAGCCTTAAGAAAACCACTGATCAGTGAGGCCAATAGGAAAAAAAAGGCGTCAATTTGCTAGGGAGCATAAAAACTCTGGACTCTGGAGCAATGGAAGTAGTTCATGTGGTCTGATGAGTCCATATCTACCCTGTTCCAGAGTGATGGGTGCATCAGGGCAAGAAGAGAGTGTGGGGAGAGTTGAATTCCTTTTTAAGTTCTGCTTTGTCATGTTTCATCTTAGTATTAAACTAAATGTTTATTTGAAAAAGATATTTTTTATTAAGTTTTTATTTTCTATGGTAAAATACTACATTTTGAACAATATATGCTGCTTTCAGAAATGCTTTGCTTCCTCACAGCTCCATCCTAACACACCTTCCACGTTCAAAAATCTTGACATACTTATTGAGGTGAAGAATTAATATAAGTTGGGGCTCTAACATTGTTTACAGGCAAAGACATACTATGTTACCAAATATAGGTTTATACAGTGTGCCAATACTCACACTAAAATGTGTGCAAAGTAATTTAGTAGTGGCATCCAGGTTACATCCACTCTTAATTTGTAATGCCAAAGGGTTTTGTGTGTAACCCAGCTATACAGCAATACAGAAATCATTTTATACAGTACATTTCAACTGAATCCTTATGCTCCTTCACTCATCTGAAATACATGAAATCAGCTATAAATGGATCTAAAATACCTCAAATTAAATTTGTCATGGGTTATTATAATAGTAAAGAGGACGTACTTCAGCACACAAACCCAACGTTCCTCCCTTGCAAAATACAGCCTGACCATGCTGCGTATATGTTTGTGCTCATAAAAATAAATTTAAAAAATCGGACTTTGTCAATAAAAGTTTTTCTCTTTCCATGAACGACATCTCTTCTAATTATATACAAGAGTTGCTCCAATGCAATTAACACTGTAACATCCAGAGCTTATAATTTTTCAACTCTAAATGTCACATGAGGTCTGGTTCTAATAATATTTGTTGGATGGTGGAGAAACACTGAGCCAGGGATACAATGAGGGGAGAACATATTAAGGATTTAATCAGCCTGTGTGACAAAAGGTGACCTTGACAACTTACTCTCTCTGTGATGAGCGGCAGCAGAGAAAACTGCAGCATGGAAGCAAACATGGTCAACTGAACTGAAAGAGATTTAAATTGTCTTAAGCAAGACAGGACTCTTTCATCTCTCACTTTATCAGGAAGACAGTATTTAGCCAAATTAGGTCAGAATCATCATTGGCATAATTATATTTTATTATTTTTAAATTGCATCTATTCAAAAATGTATTTTGGGATAATGGAAGAGGGCATAAAACTTCATGATGAAAAATCTCCCAGACAGAGACAAAAGGAGACAGAGGGAGGGTGCAAGTGAGGAAAATTAATTGGTTTTGCTAAATCTTCCTCAAACAGCAGACGCCAATGTGGTTCCACAAAAGGCCATTACCAGTAATCAAGTTAAATCTGTTTTACCCTTCCCAAGGAAACCAATTAGGCTATTTAATTAGGCTTTTGTGATTCCCAGCATTACAACAGCACGGAATAGATCATGTAATTCTTTGCTTCTAGCAGAAAAAAAGACAAGTGGAACACTTCAAGGTGTTGCTGGAACAAACATATCTATTGATATAAGTGGAGCTGAGAGCTCAGAGGATGCATGGGGAGCATGGCAGGAGCAAGATTCTGGATAAGGAAAAAAAAAGAAACCATATGAATGTCGATTCAGAACTACCCTTAAAACGTTTTTGCAAGCTCTGCTTTTAGCTGAATCCAAGTTTTAAGCACTTGACCATTTATTGCTGCATGTTTTTGATAGCCACCACTAGATGGCAGCACTTGACTGCTAATGATCATGACAGCAGTTGGGGGCACTTTGGTCAGGCCTGTGCTGGTGCTTAAGTCCTGTTAAGCACCAGCTGGAAATCAAATTCATGCCTTTGATTCATATTATCAAATGCCCTTATTCACATGTAACACACAGACAGTAAACATAAACATCTAGATATCCTCACACACACACACACACTGGTTTCCATGACTTCAGAGGACATTGTAGTGACTTACATTCATGTCCTTGTGAAAATGAATGTGACTTACTCTAACCTTAAATATAATAACTAGTGCTCTAACCCTAACCTTAACCTAACCCTACGTTCAATCTATCTTTAAAACATGTCTTCACTTTAAAATGTAATAATTTACATTATGGGAACTTTTGTTCCCCACAAGGAAAACAAGTCCCCATAATGTGACTGAGTAAACAGATTTAGGTCCCCACAATATAGGGAATACCAGGTAGACACACACTCTCTCCCTCTGAATGACTGCATTTCCCTGCATCAGTGAACCCATTACAGTGTAACAATGCACATGGTGTACAGTGAATGTCTGCTTAATCAACAATGTCACTGCACACATTCAGTATATTGGCTGTTGGGTTGGTATGGAGGAAAATGTCAGTCAGCTGTGTCAGCCATCATAACGAACAAACAGTCTCTCCTCTGGGGATAGACATGGGGGGGGGGGGGTATGTTTCTACTCCTCTGTGTTATCCATCTCTCATCACCCTTCCTGTTTGCATGCATGTGTGCCATTCCTTGTGTGGTGTGTTTATGTGTATGTCGGATATCAACTGGTTTGTCAACGCAAAAGGGGAACTGTGACAGACTGGAGCACTGGATGACCGCACACAGTACTGATGCACACACGCGCACACACACCCATATATACACAGGTTTAATGCAAATAGGAAATACTGAGGGAAGAAAAACTTAATGAAAAATGGCTTAAGTTACCTAGTAAACACAATATAAACATTTCTAAAATGAACCCTAAGCGGAGGCTAATCCATCTTCAACCTCCATTTTGCCGTTTCTAATCTTTCCTTTACTATCTTGATCCCTCTTTCTTTTCCTCCTCGTTAATCTAATTCATCTCTCCATCCTCCTTTAGACAGCTGCATTTCTTGGACAGGACTCTTGGCTGCGGTCTGAGAGAGGTGAGTGAAGCTAACCGTTTGAGAAAAACAGCTCTGGCAAGGCCAATTACACCCAAACAAAGCACTTTGCATGTTATTGTGTTAGGGATTCATGCTTGATTGACTGAATGAGTTCTAATGAGGCTAGGGAACGACATGCAGGAAAGGAGGAAACACTCCTCCATTTCCCTGATGGATTGATTTACCCGCACACTCACATGCACAAACACATGCAGGTGCACACTTACAGCAAAGAGGTGCACAATTCACATTTACATTACACTGCCATGCACATGGGAGAATACTTGCAGTGAAGATACACCCAAATCAACAGCAAAGCAAACAATTGCTCTCATTCCCAGGCTGCAGCTGTGAAGTCTGAACTGTGTGCATCTGTGAGTGTGTGCAGTGGGCGGCAGATGAAGAGGAGACTCTACAGTGGAAAGGTAACTCGCTGTATTGCCTCTGCAGATGTGCCTATGTGAAAGCTTCACTCCTACTGGCATCCTTTTATAGTATCACTTCAGTCAGTCGAGTTTGATATAGCAACAGATGGATTGGTAAAGCCTGTAGCAGTGATAAAAAAAAAAATGCAAGTCATTATTCTTGTTGGGCCTGTAAAACAGATGTTGGTTTTATTTCTGTGTTGTGTTGTACATTGAGTTTCAACTCCACCAAGTTTCACATCTTTGAAGTTTTGTTGTTTTTTTTTTCTTCTTTTTGTTCTCCACCTCAGCAAAAAAAAGTAGAAATGTGTATTAGTAGCGACGGAATAATGAACGCTTTGATGTTCCCAAGATCCTTGTCAATAAACTACAAATTGTAAATGAAATTAGCGAGCATCCCAGGTCCAGGCATCGTATGAGGTGCATGAAATTAAAAAGCAAAACATATGATTGTTGAATAAATTTGTGAAATGTTTACATCATGAGTCACTAGTAAGCAAGCAAAAAAAAAAAAAAAGCAGCAGCAGTTCTTTTGAAGAATATTTACTGCAGCCATCTCCATTTTGTCCTGCTTTCGCAACTCTCTTCCACTTGCTCATCTCCTTGTCTCCAATACCTCTCTCATTCATCATTTCTTGTGCCCCCTCCGTTTTCTGCAATCTCCC
Organism: Brachirus orientalis; assembly: GCA_016785285.1. Lineage (NCBI taxonomy): Eukaryota > Metazoa > Chordata > Actinopteri > Pleuronectiformes > Soleidae > Brachirus > Brachirus orientalis. The sequence continues at coordinate 2,086,359 of JAFBJR010000096.1, forward strand.
CTGCTGTACTGAGGTCTGGGTGAAGGGTCAATTGCCTGGGTGATCCACAGAGCATGTTCTTCCTGGAGTAGTCATGTATCTGTCTTCCATCATATATTCGTGTTTTATATCATCTGACAACTCTTTCTCCACAAGAGATGTCCTCGCTTTTACCTGCATTAACCTTCCCCCTTCTACATGTGTGTATTTATGAGTTCTTCCTCTCCTTGCATGTCTCTTTTCTTTCTCTGCCTTCCCTCCTCCATCGATAAGAAGTACTAATAAGGCAATTAAAGCCTAATTAAAGGAATCTTCAGAGAGAGGGAAGGTCCCAGGCAACTTCAAGAAGGTAAAGAGAGCAGTGTGTCTACTTTTGTCTCCTGTATGTTCCAACTCATTCTTTTCTGACCAAGATAATAAAAACCCTAAGGAAGTGAATCACATTCATACATGTATTTTACAACATCTTCAGATTTCTTTCTCTATTTTTAGCAATGTCAAGAAATGGGCAACATGAGATAACTAGCTAATTTGTTCTGCTTCAAGTGTATTTATCCAGCCAGCGTCAGCCCACTCATTGTCAAATTTGCCAGCTCAGATCAAAGGGTCCTGTGAGACATGTCAGCCAGGTTACCTCTGCTCAGCGTTTGGAATTAAAGTCATGGATTAAGCGGGAGAGGTGAGGAAGAGTGTGTGTGTGTGCTTGTATTTGTTACCTCTTTAGGACCTTTTCTGGTATGAACACTAACCTTGTCAGGACCATCATGGAGACCAAAACCCGGTCCTAAAGAGGCAGAACCTACTTTATGAGGAACTGGTAAAGTTTAGGACTAAGATTTGAATTGTGGTAAGGTTAAGGTTAGGATTAGGGATTAACTGGTTGTGGTTGTGGTTAGATATAAGGCTTTGTTTAGGCTGCAAAATAAATGGAATTCAATGCAATGGCCAGAGAAGAATTGCTGTCTGTGTGTGTCTGTGTGTGCGTGTGTTCTTGTATGGGTATATTTTGGGAGGACCAGAACACTTATAAACCTAAGGGAGTGAGGACATTTTTGCTGGTCACCGCTTAAAGGGCCTTTTGAGGGTTAAGGGTTAGGGTTAGGCATTTAGTTGTAATGGTCAAGGTTAAGGTAAGAGACAAGGGAATGTATTGCGTTTATGAGTATCATTACTATGAATGCTGCCCAAATGTGTGTGTGTGTGTGTGTGTGCAGTAAAAACTAGAATTCTCTCACTGTTTGAGCTGCTTGTCACAGAAGTCTGTGATGGATCTACATTGTTCTTCCCAAAGCATTCTCTTACATCCTGATACATAAGATCACTGTGTGCACTTGTAGTCTGAAACAAAATCTTTATTCCTGATTTAGAAGGCACTTACAATGCATTATCCTTGTGGTAATTACTAGAAACTCAATTAGAAGAAACCGCTGAAGACCAAGACCAAACTGGAGGGCTTAAGCTGCAACGCTGGTAAATGGATTTAGACTTAATTTAGTGAGTCAGAGGGTGAAACAGCCATCAGTGATGTTTTAAGCTGCAGCAAGTAACCTGGGCACTTGAGGCTCTGTACCATGGACTGATCGTCTTTGTAGTCTGCTTTCAGTTGGCATTCAGCTTCACTTGGCTTTGAATGTTACACGGAAACTGCTCTAGAAATTTATTTTTCCTGCCTACAAAAAACACGCACAGACATCAAGTGTTTGTGCATCTGACAATCCTTCATCCAACTTTTCTTTAGTGCTATATTGTGTGTCAGTGATGTTTTCACCAGGTTTAGCCTGTTCACAGTGGAATAGTATATTATTCATGGGTCTTTGTATGTTCTCCAACATGCCTCAAAGCATTTTTTTGACCTTAGCCAGAGCTTGTCTATTTTGAGTGAACATCAGTTTTCACCTTTTTTGGTGTTTACCCCTATGTGTTCTTTGTGATGATTTATGGAACCAGTCTAAGACTAGACTAGACCTAAAAACCTCCACGACACTGACCAATCTTGGAAACCTATAACACAAACGATCCCGCATGCTGCCATCTTGCATCGACGAATGTATTGCTTTAAGGCTTTGCTGGTCACACAGTCATTGTGTAAATCTTTTTCAATAATTCAGAGGACATCTTAGATCGGAATGGCTGAGACCTTTGACCAGCTGCACAGACACAGGTGCCACTCTGGAAACAATTATTAGTTTTGTAAAACATGCCCATCACTTATTTAATGAATGTATTATAAACTAAAACAATGTCATTTTTTCTCAGCAAGTTACAAAAGGACTATGGAGCATCAATGTATACATTATTCTTATCTAACTCAGTCATAGAAATTGTATATACATACAGTATACAGGTATATCTGTACATACAAACATATAAGACACATTTGTAATAGAAAACAATTGCCATAAGGCGGATGGTTTAGTCAAAATCCCTTAGTTTTTTGTTTTATTTAGGACACATGTACTTGCTAGGACTGTAATACACAGCAATCTGGTATGAAATGTATCACATATTGGACTCTACTACGTATCTAAATGCATGGAGGGAGGAGTGAGCAGATGGACTGCACCTTGTAGAAAATGTGGGTGGTAAAGTCAGCATGTCACTGTATGTGTTCTTGTGAATGCTCCTATTGATGTCAGCATGTGTGTTGGAACATGCATGCGCGTGTGCATGTGTCCCACAGAGTTGCTACTGCAGGATCCTGGCGTTTCTGCTATGTATTAAAGGCATGTGTGTGTATGTTCTTGTACTTGCTGCAGAGTGAGGACCAAAAATCGTATAAACCCTACAAAGTGAGGACATTTTGACAAAGTGAGGACATTTTGACAAAGTGAGGATATTTTGGCTGGTCCTCACTTTTTTTTCACCCTTTAAAAGTGATTTTTCAGGATTAAGACCTGGTTTTAGGGTTAGGGTTAGAATTGGGTTTAGGTTAGGGTTAGGCATCTAGTTGTGATGGTTAAGGTTAGGATAAGGGGCTAGGGAATGCATTATGTCTATGAGGGTCCTCACTTTGATAGAAGTGCAAACATGTGTGTGTGTTTGCGGGCTGGTAAGCTGTCGTGCATCATGAAAGCTCTGCTATGCCTGCTTCTTCTGGGGACCAGATGGTGATGAGACACTAGCTCCACCCAACTGTTGTTGACATTGTGAGTCAAAGACAAAGGACAGAGAGAGAGAGAGAGAGAGAGAGAGAGAGAGAGAGAGAGAGAGTTTCAAATATCTGAGTTTATGTTTTGACTTTGGACACTGAATAAAACTGAATATGTTGGACACTGGATAACTAAAACATTTACTGAAGAGATGTGCAGATCATCCACAAACACTGTTGAGTATTTTCTTAGTTTTCTTATATATGGTACTAATATTAAAACTTTATATATTTATATCACTGTCTTACATTAAATGTACTTGAATGCAAATTTTACTGAACTAATATGCAGGCTTTTCAGCAAAATGAATCAAAAGTAGAAATGCTGATTTTGCAAACACTGTTGTTTTGTTTATGCAGCAAACCTGTGCGCTACAAAGGCAAACTAAAACAGAAGTCTGCTGTATATGATGGAAATCACATTTTTATTTGATGATGTTTTACAAACATTTGATGATTTAGAGATCTTTTTATATTTGGTCAACCTTTGCTGATAAACAGTAAATGAGGTGGGAACTGTACTTTGTATAGTATGTTTTTGTTTCTTTAAAACCAAAAGCCATACAGAAAAGAAACTAGTTCAAAGTATTTTAAACCAAATGTTTAGACAAAGTATGTACATTAGTTAATGCACGCTGACCAAGGACTGGCTTAGAAACACCTGCACACCTTCTTATTCAAGCAATTATCCAATCTGCCAATCATGTGGCAGCAGTGTAATGCATATTTAAATGTTGAGATTCAGCTAATCTTCATACAGTACATCGAAATGAGGAAAAATGTGATCCCTGATCAATTAGACTGTGATATGATTTTGGTGCCAGACGGGTTGTATGAGTAATTTAAAACCCAAAAAACATCCAGTGAGTGGACAGTTCTGTTGAAATGGCATAATGAGGGAGGTCAGAGGAGAATAATTAGACTGGATCTGACAGAAAATGACAGTAATGTAGACAACCACTTTATACAATATGGTAAGCAGAAAAACATTTCAGAGGTGGACAAAAGAAGACCATGTCAGGTTCCAGTCCTATCAGGGAAAAAAGCATATTTAAGTTGGAACAATCCAAAACTTTATACATAAATACAGGTAAAATGTAGCCTGGTCTGATGAATCTGGAATTCCACTACGGCTGTAGATCTTAGGGTCAGAATTTGGCATCACCAACCATGTGCTGTGCTCAAGCTGGTGTTAATGGTGGTGGTGTAATGATGTAGTTCACCTGGTGCACTTTGAATGTGCGGCTGACAGAAACTGCATAAGTGATGTGATACACTCATGTCAACATGGATCAGAATTTTAAGAGAGGTTCCCATCATCTTGCGGAATCCATGTCACAACAGATCCAGGGCTGTTATAAGAACAACAGAATTTTCAGCTCAGTATGGAATTTCTTATAAAATGCGTGAGTGAGTGAATATACTGAATTAAAGTGAAGGCAGTTTTTCCAGACCTGAAGCATCCAGTACAGCAGCAGGATCACACTTTAAGCATTTATCTTTACATGAATATTGTATTCCATGCATTATGCAGAAGAAAAATGTGTTATTGTGTTACGATCTGTTTTAACCCTTTTATAAGAGCTGTCATGTCTAATACTACCACTGCATATGCTAAAATTTAGATGAGAACTGCTTGATCTGCATCACTGATGGAAAGTTACTTTTCTTGCCCCCGTCTTGTTCAAGTGCATTCCGTGCAATATCATATTTACTGGTGTCACACTCAGCTGGCAGGGTGACGCTGCCTTATGACACTGATTATTCTCAAAAGAGTGCCAAATTACATGTAATGGTGTGGAGGCAATCTGCTGAATGACAACACATGTATCAGCTACATTGTATCATTAAATCATAGAGGATATAAGCGTACTCAGCCTTTTTTAGACTCCACAGAGACAATACATGAATTGTTTGTCAAACAGAAGAATATACAAACAGCTGCTCTTTTGTAAAAGAAGCACTAATAGGCTAAGAACATGTCATTTTTTCCCCCTCATTTAGAGAAATAAAAATGCACACAGTAGCCTTTTGATTTAAATGTCTATTAAACACAACAAACATATATCATTTGATTTAACCATACCAAGCTGGAACGGAAATTGTACATTGTCGCTTTATTGTAGTTTTAATGCATAGAGCCTGAACTGCTTCAATATTCCCAAAATCCCTCAGGTCCAAAATTACATCCAGTCTACAGTGGTTTGAGTCTCAACTTGTATATAAAGGTCATACATGACTATTAATGAGTATCTTTGTTCTGATTTCTGTCTCCGGAGCTTGCTAATTGAGCTCCAACTCTTTCCCTTTGTCCCTTGGATGTGCATATATACTGATACAGGGAGAGACAGCTCACACAAACATGTCCTTTTCCCTCAAATGCTGTCAAATGTGATGCTATAGCTAAATGAGGCCTGTGATAGACGCTGTGACAAGGCTTCCAAGCCCACTGCTCCCATTTTGCTCAGCGCCTGGTGTGCAGTGCAATGGCCAATCAACCAAAAGGGGGAATTAGCATATTCCCTGGCACAAAATCGTTCCCTTAATTGCAGCTGCATTGAACCTACATAGTCCACCCCTCCTCACCACTCTTTTGTCATCCCTCTTGTTTCTTTTTTTTTTTTTTTGCACTCTTCTCATCACCAGCCTCACCAAGTGTGTGTTTTTTTGTGTTAATCTTTCACGTTTCCCTTCATTTCTCCTCTAATCATTCAGTCTTCATCAAATGGCTATTGTGTGAGCTCAGGAGGAGAATGCAGAGAAAAAGAAGGGGGCTGGGAATGTGTTTGGCATGCTGTACTACTGGAGTGAGGTTGTCAGTCTCAAATGATGCTCTCATAATCAGCACATTGGAGCAGGGCTGCTGCACAGAATGACAATATCAGCCTAATGCTATGTACATGTCTGTAGTCTCCCTTTAGTCATGTCAATCTTTCTTTATCGCTCTGTTTGTGCTGCTTCCCACAGCTAACCTTGTTTCTTTTAGTTGCTCCATCCTTTTGCTGTTGTCTGGTATCCTATGCTTTTCATTTGCTAATTTTCCTTTGCTTGTACCTTGCTTTGCCTCATATATTTCATCTCCATCTTTTTGCTCCTCTTTGCTTTTTCAATTTACCCGCTACCTAAATGCCTCCTTTGCTTGTTTGTCCCAGTTGTTCCTTCTTGTGCTAATTAAAGGCTGCAAAGAGCAAGACGAGACTTAAAAGGTTTCTTTAATGCTAATTTCGTTTCCCCCCCGAGTGGCTGGGTCTTCTAATGTAATAACCGTCTGTGCTCTAAATACCATGGATGGATCTCTTTCACAATCATCATCCCCCCAACAGTAATATGCTCAAAACAGTAACACACTAATATGCAACCTTGAGTTGTGACTGCGTTCCAAGTCAACCTTTCAGTCCCCCTTTCAAAGTTTCTGCAACCTGCTCCTGTACTTTCATATTTATAGGATTCTTCTCTCACAGCATCATGTTTGTAGTTCTGCCACTGAGCTCTGTGATCATCAGTGGGCTCACACACACCTACAGTACCTCTACGAACACTGTCACAGCTTTCACTCTCCTTCTGTACACAGTTGTGGTGTGCCTGTCTGCCTCAGTTGTTGCTTGTAGATTGTCCCCCAAAATTGCTGTTGTGGTAAGTGTGTTTATACTGCCAGTCAAATACAAGGCAAAGACAGCATCACTCATCCCTCCATTGTGGAGGGAAGCTGTGAGGGGAGGGAGAGAGAGACTGAGAAAGCGATGGTGAAAAGCAGCAGTCACATTTCAGACTGTAAAGAGTCCCAGGTGACTTACACGGTGGTGCTTCTGGAATAAGCTGAGGTCTTGACTGCTGTTATGCAGGATTTCCAGACAGCTGGAATACTCCACCATGATGCAGGTTAGCTTGGGGTGGTCTCACTCACACTCCCACCCCCCCAAAGCCAACGGCTCTCATGTGTAGGATAAAGCAGTAGAATATGAGTGAGTGATTGAGTGGTAGAAAGTACTAAAGGTTTTTTTTTTTTTTTTTTTTTAATAATTCTCAATCCAAATCAGTGTCTTTATTCACCCATTGTCTCTTTTATCAGTTCAATGCTCAGGGAAATCTTATACCAATCACTCTGCAACAAACCTGTCATAAATAGATTGTGTTATGATCATAGCAATTCTGTTGTGTTTTCACTGCAACACTACAACATGGAGCCCTGAATGGAATCCTAAATATACTGTTATCTGCATAAAGAATAAATAATTCCACATGTCTCTGCTATTTCTTTCTCAGGTAAATAGGATGACACAATGGTTTGGGTAGGGCTACACACACATATTATACATATATTCACACCACTGTGTGAATATATGTATAATATGTGTTATATATATATATATATATATATATATATATATGTAGTGTATGTACATATACATAAACATGTGATGCTGGCTTCTGTTCAATCCCCGCCACATATAAAACAAGAGAGAAATCTGGTTTATGTAAAAGTAGAATTGTGCTCACAAAGGAGTGACAATGTGAACAACAAACGCAGGCCTATAAATATTGACAGGTAACACAGATGAGGGTGTTGATATTAAGCCTTTGCTATAATGTCTTTGCTACAATGAAAACAAAAAAGATGTAATTTAAAAATAGATCTAATAAATGCACTGATAACAAATGACACACTTCCCCATTATATCCAATATTATAATACTGAGACCCTATTACACCTAATAATACTCCAATTAGAAATAAGTGAAGTAACCCTCTTTGACCTTGCACCTGTTTTTACAGGATCATAAAGCTTGCTTATAAATAAATCCCACTAAGCATAGCTGTCTGTTATGTGTTTAAGAGTGAAAGGCCTGCACAAATAGCTTCTTTATTAATAACACTTGACAGGGTTTCTGGTTGGAAGCTAAATGCTCATTAGAACACACTAACCAGTCCCTGGTAGCAGAGATGCATGGCTGATGCTGGTCTCTAATAAAGAACAAGCTAATTGGTTAATTACATTCATGGCCAAAGCTCATGAGTGTCCTGCATATGGACCTCATTACAAAAAGGGCTGGTATTTAAAATGCACAGTACAAAACTGAGGTCACTCTTCGGGAAGCTCGCTGTATAATGAACACACGGCCACGCATTGACGAATGATGGCGCGGTTTGGCCAACACACAGACAATTTCACAGAATCTACACACCATTGTGCACAACTTATTGGCAAGAAAGGGAGCTGTGACTTCACATCATGCAGCTAATTAAGGAAAATGCCTCATTAACATGCTTTGTATGTGAACTCTTAACAGACTTAAGCAATCTACCTTGCTGTTGCAGAGTAGGTTTCACTGAAAATGCTGCTCTGTGTGACATAGGAGAGCATATGTGGCATGATTGTCCTCGGCTTTATGTTCTGTTGCTCACAAAAGTTACCAAGTTGAGAACCTATTTCTGGAAAATGTTACACTCCACACAAACTTTTGAAATGAGTCCCAAAAGAGGGTTAAATAAAGAAGAGAAGGAGCTGTAGGATGAGGATGCTGGATAAAGAAAAAGGAGGGATGTAACTGACCCAACAGGAAGTCTTTGACAGGGACCAACATGGCAGGTAGCAGAGGTGCAGGACTCTGACACTGAAACTTAGTGCATAGTCATCCATCACCTTGGCAACTCCACCTGTCAGTATGGAAAGCTGAGGGACACAAAGGAGGTGCTGGGGCAGATGGTAAGGGAGAATGAGGCCCAGAGTGCTCCACCAGAGGAACCATGTTAAGGGACAGGAGCCCACGCACACACACGCACACCCACACACACACACACACACACACACACACAGACACACACACACACACACACACACACTGTCCATGTCTCTGTGACTTCTAAGGACATTAGATTAAACCTTTTCTATTATTCTTTAAGTCACTGTAGACTACAACAGCTACTTGACTAATCCTTACCTAAATTTAACCAGAACCTGAATTTATTCTTTATTTAAAGCAAGTTTTTGTCTTAAATTTGAACAATTTGCTGTATATAATGGGGACAGATTTTTGGTCGTTGTGCCATGTGCAAGGATTGTGTGTGGGCTTTTAAAATAGGGGCTAAAGTGTGAAATTACTGATGGCCTTCGCTGCTCCTCTGTCCACTCTGCACACCAGCTGTCTGGAGAAAGTAGATACAGCACATCCATCATCACACTCCTCCTGTCTCTGAGACCTCAAGCCAGACTGCAGTAAAAGTGAATATGTGTGTGTATTTGGCAAAAAGTATGTGGGCTTTCTGCGTCTCTGCTCTCTGACTGCTTTCTATGACTGACTACAGTTACTTTGTGGTCTTATTTACAAGTGCTAATAATGTGAAGTGCATTAGGACATTTATGCAACCCTGTTGTGTTTACTTCTTGATGTCTCCCGGGAAAGCAATGATTAACATTTCGTCTGACAACATTGTCTTGATGCAGTTGTGTATTTGTTAATGCGTGTGCTGAATTTTACAGAAATATCACACAACACACTCTAACATTTGAAGGTTCGCCATTATAATCCTGAGCTGTAAACTCATTTTTATTTCAAAAAGACAATGAAGTTACAATTAAGTCTGATTTACCATCAGCAGCAGCTTTTTTGTCCAAGGATTATGGGTGCATGAACAAACAAATGTGAACAAACATCCAAAAACATTAAATTTAATGACTTATTTATTGTAAAAATAAATAAACTTGATCTAGTTAAGTCCAAGTCACTCAGGAGTAAAACTGTGGGTTATGGTCAACCACTGAATGTTGTGCTATAAACTACAGCCACCCTGATGACACTACGTTTGTACAGTATCGTGCCTGGATCATTCAATTTCTCTCATACACAAAAACAACAAAGTACAGAGCACAACTTTTATTTCCCTCAATTACTCATCCAGCTCTGTTTCACTGTGTTTTGCTGGAATAGACCGTTTCATTTAATTTAGATACTGTAAGCCTTGGATTATTAAAATGTAACTCAGTTTGTGAGTCTGAGGGAGAAGGCAATCATCAGAGTATCTTATATCCAGTTAATTTCCACATGAGGCAGATGTCAAGCAAACTACAATATTGATATTGCTTCATATTAGATCAAAAGTCCAATAATCCTCTGAGATGATAGCCGATACATGAGGAGCTATCAATGATCCCTTCTGTGACAAAGTCTCTGAAGGCCACAAGATGAGATCGAACCCCAAGGCGTAATAATAGAAGCTTGACAGAAAATGATGCCCACGGACTAAAGTTACAAAGGAATGTGTCAGAGCAATCTATTTTCCAACTTTCAGCACCTAACTTTCAATATTATACTTAAAAATACACTCACTGTCTGAGTCTGAATTGTGACTTCTATAAATTAAAGGTCAGATGTAAATTTAAAGGTTAAATCTTAGAATATCAAGCCTCAGTGCGGTCTATAACGGTGCATGAACTGAAAAATTCAAGTGTAGTAGCTCAAATAATAAATAATAGTTTCTATTCTATGCTTGGAAGACCATGGGTAAATCTTAAATTGCAGCCATTTATTGTTCGTGTCAGAATATCGAATGAGAGATTAACTATTCAAGACCTACTGTAACAGAAATGGAGAGTGGTCGTCTTGCGATCAATCCCATCATCAATAGTGAATCTGCTACACTAGACCACACAAGGCTATGAGCACATGCAGCTGATGCTAAATCAGAATCAGAACTGGCTTTGTTGGCAAAAAATGACTGCACATACAAGGACTTTAACAAGTGATTTCCATTACATTAAGATACAGAACCAAGGACAACAAAACTGAACACATACGTTAAGCTGTGAGTTAACAATGATGTATAGGGAAGTTATAGAGTATAAGCAGTACAGGAGTGGTTAAACAAGTGAGGTAAATGGTTTTAGCTGTTTATACGCACTACACAATGTATTAACAATTAGGAAAACGAGTGGTGTGTTAAAATATGGTAAGATTATGTGCTTTAGATGGTTGGATGCATGTAGTATATGTATAGTATATAGATATACACTTACTAGGCACTCTTTTAGGTATACCTGTTCAACTACATGTTAACCCAAATATCTAATCAGCCACATGGTCAGTCACATGGCAGCACCGCAGTCCATCTAGACATGAAGACAAGGTCATGTTAAGGGTCAAACAGAGCTTCAGATTGGGGTATTTTGTTACTTTAAATATGGCGTGGTTGTTGGTGCCAGGCAGGCTCCTCTGAGTATTAAGAAAAACAAAGCTGATCTACTGGGATTTTCATGCACAACCTTCTTTTGGGTTTACAGAGAAAAGAGAAGATATCCAGTGAGTGGCAGTTCTTTGGATGAAATTGTAGGTCAGAGGAGAATGACCATGTGTAGAAAACCATGTCTGAAAGCACAACATATTGAACCTTAAAGCAGGTGGGCAACAGTAGCAAAGGGCCACACCAAACATTTTATTTAGATACACATAATGCCTAAATATTTATATACAAAGGTGTGCTCGAAGCAGGGAATGATCAAGAATGAAATAAGACTTTCAGAAGTCAAATGCAGTGAAGATGTTATTCCTGAATTTAAAGAAGACACAATGGAATCTGAGCATCTAACAGCCTCTTGGGAGAGCTGCACAGCATTATCTACAGGTAGACTAAAGAAACTAAATCACCAGCAATGGCTCTTTTAGAACATTGCTTGTAAATGCACACTTACACTGTCTCTAACTCCAGCAATGGTGTGATTGTAACCTGCAGACAACATAATAACAGTCCCTTTAAAAACACTAAAATGCATGTTTGTGTGTAACTCATGCAGCAATCCACACTGGAGACTAGTCTATGAGCTTTGCTTTCAGTCTCCAGAGACTGTATTTTCCTGCCTCACATCTCTGTGTCAAACTTACAGGGAATAAAAAAAAAAAGAAACACATTTCTATGGGTCACTGCACTTAAGATGTTTATCTAATTTGCTCACATCAAATCACAAGGTATAAATAAATATAGTAGTAGATCTTTTTTTTTTTCACAAAAAAGAGCAACAGAAAGCCTGCTCTCATCTCCAGCCTGTCAGTCCATTAAAGCTTTTAAAACATCAACTCAACAGGCATCACTGTAGCCTGGCTCCATTACTGGAGTACAAGGAGAGCCTGCTAGATCACAGCAACCACCTGCTGTTGCTCACCTGTGGCTTGACCGATATTCCTTTGAGGATACTGCACATGAAGGTGTGTATCATTTTGCAAAATGTGTGAATGCACGCAAGTGTGTGAAGGTACATTTTGTATTTTTGCTGTCCATGCACACGCACGTCTGAAAATGGGATCCCCAAAGCAGGATGACTTCTCTGGGGGGGGTCGAGGATGCTAAGCAACCTCGGACTAATATAGAAGCACTTACAGCTGACGTACAGTATCTCTACTCACTGGTGTTACACCTCAGCCAAACAATTAAACACTTATATACAGTAGCTCATCTATGCTCTCTATGTCTCTAGAATGGCCACAAGGAGTACTATAGTGAGAATGGTGATGTGACTAAAACTATACCTCCCTGTTTTTTTATGCCTCTGCCATCAAAGTCCGTCCAGCGTCATAAAAATACTCACTGGCCACACTATTAGGTTCACAGGACACCTGGAGTTGTCCTTTGCCACAGTAGCCCATTTGCTTCATAGTTTGATGTGTTGTACATCATAGATAAACTTCTGTATACCTTGGTTGCAATGAGATGTTGTTCAAATTATTGTTGTGAGTAACTTCTTCATGACCTCTGACCTCTGGCATCAACAGGGCATTTTTAACCCAGTAAAATGATGCTCTCTAGGTATTTTCTCTTTTTCAGACCATTCTCTGTAAATCCTAGAGATCCTGGTTGTGTGTGAAAAGCCCAGAAGATCAGCAATTTCTTTTAGCCTAAATGGGAACATAATTTACAAAATCAACAATCAATGTGGAATTGAAGAAGACCTGAAACAAGTGGTTGAGGCAATTAACTCCTCAGGAAAAGGTTTTCTGATGTCATGCCGTTTTTTTTCCTATAAACCAAACGAGAACTATAATTTATCCCCACAGACTTCCAGATTTTTTAATGCAACAATTAGAGTTTCCCCCATTGGCTATTCAATATTTTCACTTACTATGTATGTGCCTTAATGCATTGTATGGTCACCATGTGTTTGACTGCTCAGATATTAGCTTTAACAAGATCAGGTTATCCTTGAGTTTTTGCCAAACTTTCCCAAACTTATTGCATTCACAAAAATGCAACAGACTATGTTTATGCAGTAGCATAATGGCATTAACAGCTATAACATTTACCCAACAAATACAATTTCATCCTCTCTAATGCTGGATATTGTTATTAGTTCACTGGTGAAGGAAATCGCTGTCTGCAGTATTTTACCAGCTAAACGGGCCTCTCATATAACACACTCACATGGGGACCAAAAAAAGCAAATGTGTGAAACATTAACCCGAAGAGCTTATTCAGCAGTTGTACAGACAGCTCAGTCTTGACTCAATAAGGGAGAAGCTGACGTGAAGCTTTTTGTCACTTCTGACATACATTTTCCAAATATTTTATTCTGCATTTAAGTACAAGCATATCTTAATACTGGTTTGTATGGAGCTTTAAAAGTCCAGCATAAATTGTTTTCAGTGCAGGATACATGTATCATGAGTCGAAAACATTTCATAGAGTGTTGATGAAAAGAAGTAACTGTGACAGTTACAAAATGTCTAAATGTGGCATTTTATTGATCTTGCTTTGTCAAGGGAAGAGACATGGCTGGCAAATATATTTTAAACAAAGGCTTTTTTCTTTATCTTAAAACATGCCTGAAAGAAAACATTAAAATGTTATAGTGTATGATGTTTTGCTGTATTGAATCCACCTGTGGGCAGTTTTTTTGCAACAGCTTCCATTTAGCATCTATCTTGCATTCATTTTATGCTGTATGTAATCTTCACAGCCATTTCCCTCCCGCACAGTTGGTGCTGAAATTACGTCCAGGGCAGCCCCTAATTTAAGAAGCAGCAAAATCATTTTCTGCATTCAGGTCTGCTTCAAAGATGGTGTTATGGTTTGTGTGTAGACAAACTGGAATTTAGGTGCACGTGTGTGTATATAGAATAGATTGAAAATGCTGTCATCCTTTTTAGTTCCTGCTGTTCCCTTAAATAAGATATTGTATTATTACTGGGCATAAACATTACTGTCATTCTCATAAAATGACATTGTCTGTTTGACTGATACTCTCATATTTACATTCTGTATGAAATGTAATAGGAACTCATCTGTGAGCAGGCATTTTCATAGCTGTGTAATATCTTAAATAAGCACCAGCACTAAATTAGCATCATGCCCCTATATATTGTATATAGTGCCACGCAGGGAGTCAGAGTACTTGACAAAGAAGATAATGAGATTGATTGATTAGATATTCTTATTCCTAATTGCCATAATGAAGAATTAATTTTGTCAGTGAATATTTGTGAGAGTGATTACAGTTAACGTTTCTTATGCCCCTATATATTGTATATAGCGCCACGCAGGGAGTCAGAGTACTTGACAAAGAAGATAACGAGATTGATTGATTAGATATTCTTATTCCTAATTGCCATAATGAAGAATTAATTATGTCAGTGAATATTTGTGAGAGTGATTACAGTTAACGTTTCTTATCGGGCTGTAAGAGAAGTAACAGGATGTTATTGACTGAACATCTGCATTGGTGATACTAATTAGGCTTAAAGTCACTATGAGAACTGCTGCTGTTATTAGTCATGTGCTGCTCTTTTTCCACAAGCACCAGTCATTCCCTTTGCTGCGGTGTTAGTGGCGTCTTGTCTGAATGGCAGATTAGCACAGTTGTTTCCACACAGAAACACACACCTGAGACAAACATACACCGTATCATACAGAGCAAAGCAACCAAACAATGCATTTATGAATGGCTGATAAAGCACAGGCAAATTCCTCCTGTTAAGTAGTAGTAAACCTTAAACTGATTCACAGAAACACTTGGGCGATTACATTGTGTATCCAAAGAACAGAATGTTGACACTGAATATTGTGGTTTGGGTTTGGTCATGTTGTGAAGAAGAAGAAAACTGGGGAGGGATTTGCACTTGTGAAACCAAACTTTCTAAAATAGGTGTCAGATAAGCTCAATTGGCTGCAAAGTAAAAAGTAGTCTCACTCCCTGCATGGCATTATATACAATATTTATGGCCATGATGATAATTTAGTGCTGGTGCTTACTTCAGATATTGCTGAAAATGAAAATGTATGAGTTTCTATTACATTTTATATAGAATGTAAAAAAAAAAGAAAAAGTTTTTGAGAATGACATGACCATGACATTCTTATAGTGTTGTAAGTCTCAGAGTATAGAGGACAATTGAACGACCAAAGAGTGTAACTTGAAACCCACCATCAAGTATCTTCTACAGTTGCCTAAAATCAGCCAAAGTGGTGGCATTATATAGAAGACACTGGTGCAAAAAACAGCCTTTAAGTGTGGATAAATACATTGTACCATCCCTTTCTGTAACCAAGGTGACACAAACCTCTGAGATTTAAAAGCCAAAGGTTTGTTTCCCCTCTTTTCTCTTCTCTTTTCCTTCGTAGGTCAGCTCATTCATCTTGAGGCCTGCTGAGACGTCAGAGCAGGGCATGGCTCAATCGATCAGGAAGTCTAACTGCCCTTTGAGCGCGTGTGTTTCCAAATGCATGTGTGTATACAAGGGGTATGACTGGAGCATTTTATTAGTGGCCACAGGGAATGGCAGCTGTGGCCTTTGCTTCTCGCATCACTTCTTCACCTTCTCCCCTCCCACGTGTCTCTCCAAGCACTTATATATTCTCCTCTCATCCTCTGGTTTTCTCTCACATTTATCTAGCTTTCAATCCTCCTAGTCCTCCACCCGTTCATCATCTTTCCAGCAGTCTTTACTCTTTAAATGACCAAATCTACCTCATCTTCCTCTTCTCCATTTCTTTCTTGCCAAAAGTTGACAGCTTTATGGTTTTATCTTCTCTCCCTTTACCTTTCATTTTCCCTGGTGACACCTAATTAGCCAGTTGTCATGAGAGGAGACACATCACAGCCGGATTATTTTGCCGATAACAGGCACCTGTTGTTGGCAATGCAATGAGAAGGCCCAAAAAGAGCGAGATTGGAGGACTGAGGCAGGAGGGGGAAGCAAGAATGGCAGCAGGATTAAGGTGGAAGGTGGTGGAAGTTTTGAGCAGGGAAAGTTGATTTGAAGGTACTGAAACAGGATAGGAAAGACAAATGAAAAGGAATGAGGAGGAACAAAGATGTTCAAGATCCACAGTGTCACAGTAGAGCTCTCAAGTGGGATTCTCATAGTCTCTGAACAGGAGCAAGAAAAAAACACACACACAAAAAAGCCATCACCTTGGTGTCAAAAGGCAGCCTCAAATAGATTTCTGCACATCAACGCCCCCCATCCCTCACCAAGCTGTACTATACAATCTGGGACAAAGTGTGGCAACGCCAAACACAGGCAAACACCATTGGCTGAGGATCCTTAAAAGGCTAAAATATGCAAAACATTCCCCTCATTTCCATCATGTTTTTCTAAGAGAGAGACATTTGCCGTGCCGTGTGTATATGTGAATATGAGTGCACATGTATATTTGCATGCACAAAGCAAACCACTAGCAGCTGCTTCCCACCACTTCTCATTGATAAAGGATGAATGACAGTAATTAGGCAAGCGGAGGTAGCTAATAGCTAGTGTGGGCAGGGAACATACTGTACATGAATAGGATTCTCCATCCAAAAGTGACTGAGACATTCGACTTGAAGTGTCAGCACCAGAAATACACTAATTAGATAGTGTCTCTGTCAGCTTTGGTTAAGATATAATGATGGCACTCCTGGTCTCTCACACACCAAAGTACCTATGGGAACATAAATAATAGAAATATAAATAATGTTAACAAATCATAAGGAAGCAATCAAGGCAATAATTTAGTTATTTAGGTATTTTTTATTTATTTATTTATTTTTTAATTAAATGTATACCATGGCCCTTGATCTAAGTGGGCAAGGCTGGTTTTGGACAACAAAAATGGGCAACAAAATGTCAACAAGTGACTAAGCAAAAGGAGATTAAAAATTACAAGATGGAGAATAGAAAGGGGAAAATAGAGGGGGATCTGAAAAGTCTCCTATGAACTCATATGCCCAACGTGCTAAACTCAGCAACATGTTACAAACAAGCTTGCATTTTAAGAACAAGCAGCAGAAGGTGGTGATGATAAGACAGATGAGTGTGCTACTTACACTCTCCTGTGATGGTACACATAAGGGTTGTTAAAAAAGAAACTGGCATACTGTGACGGTACGAGTTGCTGTGTACTTTTCTCTGAGCTGAAGAACAAAATCAGCCATGACCCCAATCTCTTACCACTGACAGATATTTCAATTTCATTTCAATATGCAATATAAATAGCTTTACTTCAATATCAGAATCTGTTTCATTGTCAAGTTACATAAGTGAAATTTGCTTGGAATATTTACTGCGATTAAATACACCATGAATCGTCAAAATATGAAATGGTGATGCCAAAATTGCTTCCAACATGTCTTCTGTAAATAAAATAAAATAATCAGCAACAAACTACACAAGGTGCTTACTGTGTAGAATTTAAAAAAAATAATTTTCTTTTAAATTGCAGACTGATTTGAAAACGGTGTACTTTTCTACACTAGTTTCAGAGAGAGCTAATAGTGAAAACAGACAGTGAAAATGACAGTATAGACCAGTAGGCTGATAATAGTAAAATCTGAATTGTTTGATTTTTTAATGTGTGCAAACACTCAGTTTTGTCCTGTGCATATGAGAGTGTGTGAAAGGGAGAGTCTGCAGGTCAGCTTGGGTGGTTGATTAACATATATTTTTGAGGGTCAGATGGCATAGATTGACTATCATAATGTGTGGGATGGCTGATGGTCTGTCACCATAAGTCTTGGCCCATTATATGACAATATATGACATGATGTGACGGTTGATAAAATTACATTGACATAAATCAAATTTTATAACGTTATTAACCGTTTACACACATGGTGTACAACTGATCATAATTGTTGGCAATACTTAAAATTCCATTATGTCCACTTACAAATACATTATCCTGATTTGTAGTGGCTCATAAAACTTTTCTTTCATTGCTTACTCCTTATAAATGTTTAATGTGGTGGTTAAAATAAAGTGGACGGTGCATGCCATGTTGTTAAGTGTTTGCGTTTGTACTTCGTGCTTTTTAAATGGTAATTAAAGGCAGCACTAGAGGGGTCAACACGTTTTAGTCGTCATCTCATTTGCTCTTCAAGCCATTATTGTTCCAAGTGAAAGCTGCAGAGCATGTCAAGATGATCAAATCATGTGAAGGAGCTTTACCCCCCCCCCCCCCAACAAAAAAAGTCTACTGTAAAAAATGCTTTGTACATGAAAACACACTATACACCTCATTAAGTGGTCTCTTGGGATTGTGTGGAGAGTGTATGAGAGTCTGTGTGCACTAATTGCCAGCTATACAGCTACGATTCATATGTGTTGGAGTCAAAGATGAACAAATCGTCAAAAAATGGCATAGAATGACAGACACCATTAGCAAATGTGATACTATTAGAGCAATCAGTGCCAAACCAACTTCAAGCTCGTCTCCCACTTCCTGCTAAAAAGGGCAGGATTTCATGAGCTCAAACTGATATAATGACAAACTTCCTTTTTTTTTGATTTTACAGACTCAGCTCTTTTGAAGTGACAGCTGAAAAAGGGATGAGAAAATGCGATTATATGAAAAATGGAGGAATGGCGATGGAAAGAGCGATATACTGTAGAGTGGATGACATGTTTATCTGTGTGTGACACTGAGACATGTGTGAGAACTGGAGGAAGCAGGTGGGCAGTTTCATATGCAACACAAATACACTTTTTTGTTCTGCTAAAAAAAAAACAACCTGGTGTCATTATGCACCAAATGATGACTCAGGATGCCAGTATTTTTCGTCAGAATGGCTTGTCATACAGTCATATAGCTTCAGAAACTTCCCCCTCTACATATATTTGAAATACTATAGTCTTGAGGTGGGTGTCTCTGAAACAATCTGATGTTCACACTCACACCTTATGAAGTTATTGACCAAATATGGGGAGTGGGAGAAAGTAAACTTCACTCTAACTTCCTTACAAGCTCTCTTTTGGTGGCACTTGAACAAACAAGTGCAACATCCAAAAAAAAGTGACTGTAAATTTCACAGTTATTTGAAAGCGATCAACTTAGTGACACCATGAACCTGATTATAAGCACAGGCATAGTTGGGAGGCAGCAGCACAGTGTAAAAATATCCAACTCCTGATTCATTATAGCTATCATCAACTTTATTGATCAGTTATTTGTGTAAGATAAATGTGAAAGAGTCCTTTTAGAAACAGAAAATGTGAGGCTCCTCCATTGATGATTAATTGGACCTTGCCATTATGCATTCAAGGGATATTTATTTAAGCTTTTACATCTATTTGAATTTAATTGCATCCCCAATGGTTGCGAACCAGAAAATGTACCTTTATCTGTGTTACATCAGCCCACATATTGTTGCTGAGTCCACAAAATGAAACTCACATGACCTGCAATTTGTGTCTTTTAAAAAGACTGATCCTAATAGCGGAGTCATTAGCTGTGTTGTTTACACCTCGACTGATGTTCACAAATGACCAGGATGATGGGAAAAGAAACATTTATAACAAATGTCTACACAAAACACATAATAATAATAATAATAAACATTGTTCGTATGGCTTTATTTCATAACAAATGTTATAAATTGCTTAACAGTCCAGTCAAGCCTTATCAAATATTACATCTTGATTACCAGACATCTTGCCTGGTAAGGTGCGGACAGAAATAAGCCCAACAGTTCACACAAAGAGCAAACACTAGGCATCAGTGGAGGGAAAAAACTGCCTTTTAACAGACTCAAAGATGTGCAGCATCTGCCTCGGCCATTTGGGGTGAGAGGAAAATGGGGGACAAAGGAGAGGTGAAGGAGTAGCAAGAAGAAATGAGAGACAAGAAATCAACACATCAGCTATCAAACACACAAGTACGTTAAATTAAGCCAACAACAGAAAGGGGAACATGAACCAACAGCAAAATAACAAAAGTTCCACACTTTTGGTGCTGCCACAGAAAAGCTCTATCTCCTCTGTTTTTTAGCTGTGACCTTTGCACATGGTCAGTTGACCTCAGGGCTCCGTCTGTAGCGTGTGGCGTCAAGAGTTCTGTTAGGTATGCAGGTACCAGACCATCGAGGCCTTTAAAAGCAAGTAATAAGATCCTAAAATGAATCTTCAAATAGACAGGGAGCCAGTGTGAAGAGGTCAGAACAGGAGTGATATGCTCTTTGTGTTTTGTCCTTTGTCATTTTGGACAACCTGTAAACGATGTAGAGACAACTGATCAAGACCAGCACAGAGGGAGTTGCAGTAGTCCAGTCGAGATGTAATGAAGGCATGCACCTCCCTCTCAAAGTCTTTCAAGGGAAGGTAGGCCTTCACCTTTGCAAGGACTCTTCATTGGAAGAGCTTGTTTTCACTCCTGAGCTTATATGTTTCTCAGGTTTAAGGTGCTGTTCATAATCACACCAAGATTCCTTACGGATGTGCAACAGAATGAACTTCAAGGGCCAAATTTAACATCACACTGTGTTTCTTTTTCTTTTCCATTTAACTTGTGCTCACTATGATTCACCTTCCTCTTATGTCTTTCTTACCCCCCTGCTTCCCCCTGCTATTGCTCTGGGAGGTTATGAATATGGATTGAGGCTGCCGCATAGGGGAGAGGAATAGGTCATGGACCAAAACCTCAAACACATATACACCACTTTGTATGTGAGGCTGCCTTTTAATGACTAACTCCCCTGCTCAGCTTCATCAGTGTGCATGAATTTGCCCTGATAGGAGTACACAATAATGTGTGCATTTCTTACATATGCCAAACAGATTCAGTGCTGCTTGTATTTGCCATTAACCTATTTCCTTCTGTGTTAGTGTACCACGTATTCACCGCTGAGATTCAAATTTCAGAAGTCATTAATTCTGTGAAAAACAATCAATAATATTGTGTAAAAGTGAAGCTATTATGTGACAACAATAGATGGGAAGGGTATATCAGTGGCAAGATCAAGGGCTTGTGTTTCATTAGGCCGACACTCTGGTGCCTGCTGTTTTTCTGCCTCCACATAATGTAATGTAGCTTATATCCTGTTTAAATCCAGGTAATTATTTGGAGAAAAAAATTACCCTGAAACCACAGCCAGAAGCAGCAGCGTTTCTGCACCAGAAAAATGCAGGAGGTATAGGGAGATATAAATTCTAAAAACAAAATAATTATGCTTTCATCAATGTCTCTGAAGAAGATGAGGGGAGTGGCAGAACACCTTCCTTTGCTTGTGTTGTGTTTTGGCAACAGTCTTTATTATTTTTTTGTTTAGTTAAATATCTTGGAAAATATTTCATGGATTACAAAGAACTTTGGTGGAATGAAGACAATATTTGGTTTTGGCAAAAAGCCATAAACAAGAATTACATTTAATTGACCAGAAAATTGGACTAACCCAGAATGTAACTATCTGTTCTCTTGTCTTTTTGAAGCAGATCCGGATGCACATGAAGGTGTTTTTATTAACAAAAAAATAATACAGAATTAGATGACTATGCAATTTTAACAAAGCTATGCTTCTCCCGAGCGCTTTCTAGATTAGAAATATGCCAGATGAAGAGGCAGCAGACAGCTCTGACCCATTATAACCATTTGAGTTTGTCAAATTATTATACATCTGTCGTTTGTGCAAATTATCAGCCCAATTCCTGGCTGCCAATACTTTACAGTGATAGGAACAGAACAAGTGGTAGTGAGAAAGAGCACAAACACACAGAGAAAAAAATATAAAGAAACACAGAAATCAGTTTTTAATCACAGATTCTGTTGACAGCTTGTTAGTTTCACCACTTCTCTCCATCTTTTTTGGAGCAATTAAACCAGACAATTGCTCCCCTGGAATTGCCTGTCTGCAAAAGGCTTGATACTCAGGAGGCAATATTCCTGCTTAACTTTTACTGCCTAAGGCCAGACACACTTCTCAAATGTAATAACACGAGTGGTCAAACAATAGAGCCAGGTTTCTGCCAATCACAGTCAGGGTCAATCGAACACAAGTGCTTTTCTACTGGAACCATAAGCAGAAAGCAGTTATAAACTTTAAAGAGAGCATGATGTAGACATCTGACAGTTTTGGGGAGGCAATACATGTGGAACTGAGCTGTTGTTGAAAAGTGCTACTCATACTGTCAGCATGCTGCACACTTTTCCTTCAAAACTTTATTAGATGAAGGAAAATAAATATTCAATATTTTGTGTCCTAAAGTTTAACCTTTGCCAAATTTTGCAGACTCTCGTGGGCAGTGGTATCACTTTTGATATTCCACCTTCACTTTATTCACACCTTGTTAGTGGGGCTGAGACTGTGAAAGGGAGTAAAAAAAAAGAAACACTTTTTGACAGGAACCCACAACAGCTGTCAGAGGAATTCAGCAGTAAAAACAAAATGCAGCATTGTTTCAAAAAGGGAGGGAGGAGGAGGAGAAAAAAAGATATTTTGTTTTTGATGCCTGACTAGGGTATAGATGAGATATGAAACAGAAGCTGTGACAGAACTGGGGTGATTGAAAGCTTTGGGAAAATAAACTTTTTCATGAGAAATCCTAAAATTGGTGTCAACTGAACATTAATATGGGAAGGATGCAGATAATGTTCTATTTTAATGTAAAATTACAATAAAATGTTTCATTCAAGTTCTTTTTTGTTTTAACTGAACAATAAAGGCCCATGAAAAACATTTGCTTTTTACAATAAGAGTATAAATGGTGTAAATGGTTTGTAATTTATATATATATATTTCTAGTCTTGATGGCCACTCAAAGCCACCTTACACTACAGTTCACCCAGTCACGCACACTTTCACAATGCGCATTCATCCTTTATACCCAATCACACAGTGCCAGCACAGCCATCAGGAGCAATGTGGGGTTAAGTGTCTTGCCCAAGGACACATCAACATGTAGAACCTGTAGTGGAGCCGGGACTCAAACCCACAACCGACAAAGATGCCTTGCTCTACTGCTGAGCTACTGTCGCCCATACATACATGTGTATGTATGTGTTTCTGCAGGGTTTGCTGCAAGCATGCATCCTTGATGGTGATATCAATTATCTGTGCACTTGTCAGAAATGTTACAATACATGCATCTGGATCAAAATCTGGTGATAGTCTAAGTCTGTTCAAGAGCTGTCCTGGAGCTTTAGATTTTATCATATAATTGACCATTTTTGTGTTCAAGGTCTTCCACCCTGGTGTAACACAGGGGAGCTACTTACTTGATGGAGTTGAATGAAACTGCAAAAAAGCACAGAGAAAGGTTACTGTAACTAAAATGCAAAGCTTATTTTATTAAGTCTCAGTGCACATGCCATGGATTCTTCTTCATTTTTATGTGTAAGAAGCAGCAAAACCCCTGACAATGATTTCGTTCTGAGGCAAAATGGGCTGCAACTAAAACGTACTATGAACCTTAAAGTGTGGGAAAGAATTCCATTTTGTTTTGGAAGAAGAGCATAAGTATGTCACCCGGTCTCAACAAGACAGTTAAAATGTCAAATGCCAAAAAAATTTGAAGATGAAAGTGTGTGCGAATCAACAAAACATAAAATCCAAGCACTGCCACAAGGTACAGTACTTTTATTTACTCCAGGTGAAATGGTTCACACCTAAACAGTGATTCTACTGCAAATCAGGGCCTCAGAGAGAAATACCTCAGATTTAAAACTTTTCATATGCTCCCTCTTAAGTCTTAAAAAAAAAACAAATGAATGAATGAATCTCAACTCGACCCTCAAACGTCAGTTAGAGAAGACATTGCACACCCTAACAAAGATGGCAAAGGACTCTCACAAAATAGCTTCAAGTCTGAATTCCAAGAATTAGATTAAATCAGTTTGTCCAGATTTATTTTGACAATACAGCCCGCACGTCCTCGATCGTAGATGAAGTAAAACCGAATGACATAATCTCTGGAAGCTACAGGAGATGGACAGATTCATCAGGCTTCCCAAAGGCTTCCCAAAGGGCTGAGCAGGTGACCGGCAGATGGGGCTGGGCTGGTCAGCCCGCTGACCAGCTGGTTCTCTACTGCAGGGAGGCTGCTCTCTTTCTCCACTGTGCCTCTAATCCTCTTCACGAACTCATGATCCTACAACAGTACCACAGTCAGCTGCTTGTGACAACACAATGCTTGTTTGCAGAGAAATGCCTTAGCTGCCCTGGGAGCAAGTAAAAAACTAAGGGTGTGGAGAGGCTGGGTGACAGAAGGTTGGCGGATCAGTCTCAGCTGGGAGTTGGAGATCCAAATTGTGACAGCATGATACTCTCTGGCATTATTTTCCCTCCCCTGGACTCCTACTGTGTCTACATTATAAGCTCCTGCCATTTCAGTACAACATCTTGATCTTTTGAGCCCCACCTTTTCTCCACATCCCTTTTCCTCCCTATTTTTTCATACATCCTTTCTTCCTCACTTTCCCCTCTGTTATTATCTGTATCTCAGCAAATTCACTGTTTGTCTGTCTTTAAGCAGACTTTGCCATTTGTGATATGATTCACTGCTCAAGCTGGATATGCTTTTTTTCTAATAAGATTGTCATTCTAATTAAACTTTAAGTTTTTTAAAATTATTTTAATCCTTCTACTAAAACCTCAAGCTTACTTGCAACATATCATTGAGATTGAGACTCGAGTAATAAAAGCAGCACTTATGTTAGAGAGAAGAGAGAAGAGATTGAATAGAAGGTGTGAAGAAAAGGACTATGATGGAAAGAGTCACTACATGATATTGGCGGAAATATTTAGCTCAAGACATTCGGCAGCGGAATTCAAAGCAATAGAAGCATCCAGAAAATGCAAAACACTTGGAAAAAAAACAGGTGGACTAGAGCTCAGGAAGGGAATGTTAATCTTTCCACAAAATATATACCTAGGTCATGACAGGCTAATATGTCTCGTGATGAATCGATGCAAGTTAGGAAGAGTACTGCCAGAAAAATGTGAAATGCTTGCAAAGCAATAGTTGCCGAAACAAAACTATATTTTGCGGTAGATACATGGGAGTCTTCAAAATCTGGCCATCGAAGATGCAAGAACACTTCCCAGAGAGACAACCTACATCAACCAGTAAGAGGACAATCAACATTTTTTTCTTGTTTTCCACTAAACTACTTCTAAAATTATACAACAGAATAATTAGCTAAATTCTATTTAAGAGTCCAGAAAACAGAAAGGTTTGAAAAATCTGCCAGCTCCAAGTTTGTTTGAAAATTCTAGCCTGCATAAACTAAAACTTTTGGAAACAATATCACAGGTATACACATTCACTTCCTGATTGGTTCTTTATTTTACCCAACTTAAATATCATTTGTAAATAAAAACTCCATGAACACTTCCAGTTAGTTTTAATTTCACCTGGTCTTTGGTCTCATAACAGAATCCCACACTGTTGTAACCACTGTTGTTTCTTATTACATTTTGTGAAACAGCAGAATGCAAAAGAATGACTCAGATTCATGTTTTGGCAGCAATTGCACACCCACTGTACCTGAACTGCATTTTTAAGGTGTGTTCACATGAAGGCAGATTACATCTGAAGGCAGATTACATCTGAAGACAGATTACATCTGAGCTGAAAGGTTTGTGTGGAGTAAAATTGTTTTCATTGAGTAGATGTTGCCACACACAATTATCTGTTGGGATCTTCTGCTGTGGCAAAAAGCCAAAAAGCAAATCTTGACTTGATGGTATAGTGTTTAAAATGTACTGGTGAAGTAGCATGTTGCACCTGACTGTCCCTCTGTAGGGCTGACCCAGCTCCTGATATATCAGATCTGAGGTAATGAATACAACTATTCATAAAATTCAGTAATTGTACATTTGTAGAAAAAATGACTAACTGCTAATTTCATCTAAAGTTTACACACTGATTGATGAAGTGATTCCTAGAGCTCCTCATCAGCTGACCAACTATAACAATTTTCAACAGGCCAATTAAACTTTAGATTTCTCCACATGCTGAAGTAATTTGCAGCATGGGGCAAAAGTTTGAGTGGTACCTACTATTTCAAAACTACAAGGTTTCTTATAACATTTTAATGGTTTACTTTGGGCGCTGTAACTTAAGCCTTAGTCTTGCTTGTATATTGGACACTAAATGAGCACAATAGGACTCCACTAGTGACAATACTTAACAAAATCAGACTTTCACTCACTAAAAATTAGGAGCCATTATTGCTCTTACAAAAAAAAACAACAACACTTTTTTAGGCAGACAAACCTTAATGGATGATCAGTTATCGGAGTAGCATGTAAACAATTCTCTGCTAAACAAAGCTTGACTAAAGCACATCAGCACTGTGGCCTTGCAACAGCAGTTTGGTGCTTATTGGTGGGGATAGGTTGTCCAGTCTAAAGATATTTGGTTTTTGATGCCTGACTAGGGTATAGATGAGATAAGAAACAGAAGCTGTGACCGAACTGGGGTGATTGAAAGCTTTGGGAAAATAAACTTTTTCATGAGAAATCCTAAAACCGGTGTCAACTGAACATTAACATGGGAAGGATGCAGATAATGTTCTTCCGCCCCAAACAAGACCCCAGTTGTGCTTTCTGCATCCAGGTTTCTGCAGTGCACAATTTAGATGATCTCGCCCTCTCATTTTGGACAGCTAGCACACCTTCAGTTTGAGTCAGCAAAGACCGTCAGACTGCACATGCTTCCTGTGGCACAACTCGTTTCAGTCCAATTGGTGGAACAGTGTTCTTTTTTTTTTTTTTTTTCCTGGTCAAAAGCGACAATTTGAACAGTGTGAGAAGGTCCACTTTTACCCACCCATGTACAACTCAGTGCTCAAAAAATACAAGGATGTACACACAGAAATGTGAAGCAGACATGAAATACAGAAAGAATGACCTGACCCTAGTCACTGAATCCAAAGCCTTAAACCAGACTTCCGGTAAATCAGGTGTCATGAGTCACACTTGAGTCATACTTTTTCATTTGGATTTTGTGTATTGCACTACATAAATGGACATGATGTTGTCTTCACTAATGGAGAGATTACACACCTCAGCGTTTCTAACATCTCCTGAAAAATATAACCCTCTGAGTCAACCGACTTATCCCGACCAACTGCATCTATAATTCAACAGGAGACAACACCTTTTCAAGGGCAAGTCTAGAGCCTTACCTTCAACATCACAAAAAAGAAGAACTCTCACAACTCAATTTATGGAGTTCACATAGGCACTGCACTATTCACCTTCAAGGTACAGAGATTTTGAATGAAGGGGTGCTCAACCATGGCCGCATGCACCTCTGCTAATAAAAAACTCCATTTTAATTCATAACATAGGCGAACATAAATGCACTTCTATTAAATTGGAAATGGCATTGGGGAAAAAACAAAATCACACTTTGCCACAAGCCAGGAGAGAGAGATTAAGGAGAGTGAGTGAAGAACTCAGTAGGACAATTTAATTGAAATCTCTTGAGGGATTGGGTGGCTGCATAGGCCATTAAAAAAATGCAAGTATGAGGGGGGGGAAAAAAGGAAAAACACGAGCACAATTTTAGCCATAATGTAATTTTTTTACTCAGTTCAAAAAGGAAAAGGTCATCTGGCATCCTGCAGTATTAATGTACCACCATTGATGATTGGTTTTCAATCATTCATTAAAACTTACAATGCCCCAAGGTGCAAAGCTATGATTAAGAAACATTTCTTCCACCCTCAGTCTGGCCACCAGTCCGCTTTTCTTCCTTTAGGCTTACTCGTCCATTCTGTTTCATTATTTAGTTTCTAATTAAAGCACCTGGTGGTTATGCCAAGCCTCTGCTTCAGCATATACTGTACTTTATATCTCTGTGTGGGTTGAGACAGCAGCTGAATTACAGTCTGCAGTGCAACTCTGTCTTTACCTTAAATATAGTTTACATGTAATCTACCTGACTGTCTGAAAGTCTCTCTTCTCTCTGGCCTACATGTACTTGCTCGCCTTGATAATAGTCTCAGGTAGCGGTGACGTGATGCCCAGAATACAGCTTCCACACCTTTCAAAGCATCTGCCCTTTTCACCGGCAAGAGAACAAAGTTTTTGTTGCCATAAATAAACCGAGGCATGTCAGCCACATGGCGCCAGAAATCAACAGCCTGACACAGATACTCTCACACCGAAAAAGTGGATGCATCACAAGGGAGCGTGACAATGGAAAAAGCCAAATGAAACTGACATTAAACACGTCTCTATTCTGCAAAGCTAGTTTAGTCTCAAGATAGCTAACTCATTTTAATCATTGTGCCCTTCACATCAGCACATTGTCCAATATGATAAATAAGATCAGCATTCTCAAGTATGTTGTCACTAAGTCAGGGACATGAATGAAAGTACTTTGTAACTCCTGTATGTGTAAATATATACACACTTTCTACTATATATTAATCGACATATATTACAAATGTAGTATATTTTTGTACAGCATTTATGGTTCTTCCAACAACAATCTACTGATCTTTGCTTCATAATAAACAAAAGTCTCACTACAGAGGACAAATAACTGTGTTTTGACACAAAGTTTGAAAACTGCCATTTAGTTACTAGTAACTTCTTTCAAATGTGAGTTTCTGAACTGAGAACTGAAGTTAAAAAAGTAACTTCAGTTCTCGTGTTAATGCACACAAACTGTTTCAGTGTTGCTCAGCCTGTGGCAGAATGTAACAAATCAATTCAAATATATATTATTGACATTACTGTTACCGCACTGAATTTCTGCACAACCTACAAGACAACAGAAAACAACACATAAAATAACAAGAAACATATAGAGTGACAGGAAATGGAAATATGCAGTATACTGCACCTGTAAATAATAAACTAAATAGCAGACATGGTCTGAGGCTTTAATTAATCTGTACAGTGCTAGACCAGAAGCTAGGTTAGAGTGTCTGCGCTTAACGAGAGGCATGTGAACCTGTTTCCTTGTTGAGTAGACTGATGGATGTTTTGCACTTGTTCGCTCTGTAACGTCTACCTGAAGGTCACAGCTCATGATCATTGTACAGAACGTGTGATGGTCATTTAAGATCATATGAGCAAGTCTGATTACAGAGCTTTCATAAATGGATTTAAAGGAAGGATAATCTTTCTTGCCTATCACTTTCATTGCTGTGTTTGCCATGCTTTCGATCTTGCTTATTAAGTGGACTGAGAGGTTGGCGCGTGCACCCCGAACAGTCTGTGTGTGCGCAGGAAATGCAGCCTCTGAGCCAACCTCCCACACAAAAAGTCTGCAAGGTCATGGTCTATCTGTATGCCCAGATATTTAAAAGGTGCACACCTACTCAGTGTCACCGCCACTTATGATTATATCGTCTGGGAAAATTTTATTCTAACACCATAACTCTAAGAAAAAAAATAACAATAATATTAGGTTACATTACTAGCAACTGGGAAAAACAGTGATGGTAGTGCATTACTTCTTTTAGCACCATTACCACAGTTACAGATGATGGAAACTTACACTTCCTTTTTTTTTTTTAATTTGATCATTTTAATTTCTTAACCATCAATGAATGCATCTGCAGACAAGCAAGTGCCAAACAAATGCATATTTGTCCATGATGATTAGGAATCAAATGTGTGATTGTTGTGATTGCTTTTTATTTAAAGCTTTTAAATAAAGTCTTCTGTTAATAAATGGATCATCTAAACCTTTATGCATGGTTTTCTGGTTACAGTTTATTTGTTTGTACAGATGGATGCAGTAATAGAAAGGCTGGTGGACTGACCATCATGGTATTAGCAGGAATAGAATTAAAGTGATAAAAATCACTTACAGTTTATGCAAAGGATATCATAGCTATTGGCTGTTTGCTTAATTTATTTGCTGACTAACCCCTAAAACTTATCAGCAATGAGCTACTTTCTATTGAATTCTATCTGAGTGTTTTCCTCTAAGCACCACTGTCTTGGAAAAAGCCATTTGCTGTGCTGTCACATCTCTTTACTAATGAACTAATAGAGTACCACAGGGACTTGACCAAATTTGGTACTCTGCAGAAAATGATGCAGAGTGTGATTGCTGAGGGGGGTGAAAAGGTCAGACACTGTCCAAGAATCTTGCTAATGATGTCACTAACTGCCTAAATAAAGCCAGCAGAGAAAATGCTGATGCAGACCCAAAGAAAAAGAAAAGGAAAAAAAAAATTCACACCTTCTTCTACCCTTGCACTCTGTCCTTCTTATTCTCTAAGATTAGCTTTTCCCTGCTTACTCCCAGCCCTAATTCTACCTAATACTC
Source organism: Brachirus orientalis (assembly GCA_016785285.1). Classification (NCBI taxonomy): domain Eukaryota; kingdom Metazoa; phylum Chordata; class Actinopteri; order Pleuronectiformes; family Soleidae; genus Brachirus; species Brachirus orientalis. The sequence continues at coordinate 2,116,956 of JAFBJR010000096.1, forward strand.
TCCAAATTAAAAGCAGAAATATATGATATATCTAAGAAACATAAAACATTACATACTCACATTTTTATCAGTGGTACAATAGGGGTAAAAGTTGATATACGTTTTCAAAAGAGATTTTTACTTCTGTCAAATCAGACACTTATTAGCATTCATGTGCTTGTTCAATTAACTTCCCTGATTAATGTGCCCATCAACTGAACTTAATGATTAATGTTATGAAACAATATTGCACAACACTGTTAGACCTAATTCAAACAGCAGGAGACTGATTAGTCAGACAAGTGCACAACAAACTGTCAGTGAATTGGGAAGAACATTTAATGAGGAGAAATGGTCAAAGGAAGCTGGAGGCGAGGTGAGAGGCAGGGGTGCACAGATGTGTGCACATGGACACTCACACACACACACACACAGTAAGGTACATCAACAGAAACAAGTGGAACTTCTGATCATGACATGTACTGCCTGTGTATATGAAATTGGTCGGAAAAGTGAATCACTAGTTTCATGACTACTTCAGGTGAAAATCTTCTCTTTCAATTTAACTTATGTTCCCATTTAGACTAAAATAGATCATAAAGCAGAACAAAAATGAATAGATACCATTGTTATTGACAGTTTCTGGGAATTTGAAATTTCAAAAACTGACATGGGCCGGTCAAATTGCAAATCTTGAGGCTTCAAAATAGGAGTTTAGTTCGCAACCAGAAGACTACATCCATTTTTTATAGCACATTTTATAATACATTAGAAACAGGAAAACAAATATGACCCAATAGGGTGTGTTTCTGGATGCATGTTTTCTACTGAAACAGTGGACTAAATCCTAAATTACATTGTGGGTTCAACATCTGTGGAGAGTTGAGCACGTCATTGGGCCTGCAGACTTACATGTACATATTGCATTCTCACATTTCTAAATCCTGGTTCCAATCATAACTACATTTGAAATACAATTCTTCTTCATGAATAACAAACCACGTTCAGAGACCATGTCAGCCTCCTGTGTCATACATCATTCTACTGGGGGACGGAAACACTGTGCCAAAATGTATGTGCAGAATGGGAAAGATTCTCCAAATTACAAAAGAAGAAAAACGTTTCAGAGCAATTTGCAATCAGGTTCAGACGGCTGGCATAATGAAGGGAACATGGAAAAGTTTCAACTTAATTTCATCCACACAGTTAAAAAAAAAAAAAAGGAAAAAAACCCGCTGGCTAGCTTCTTAATTAAAAATCTGGCCTGGGACAACATTTGTTTCTATGTGGTCTGGTAAGGGAACTTGCTTACAAGCTTACAAATTAGATAGCATGTGGCTGCCATTATTAATATTCAAATATTATTCTGTATTTGCTCCCTGGGCAGCCTCCACTACAATGGACAGTTGTTGGCTGCACCTAATATCCCTGAATACCTATCAGACTTGCCTAATTTTCATTTGCACGTACAATTTCATCAGTCTCACTCAATCAGGCAATTTTGTGATAAACTTTTCCTTGCTTATAGTCTTATATTCACAAATACAGAAATTCAAACAACAGAAGAAAACAAATTGGTGACACAGAGTACTCTGCAATATGTTGGGCCAGCATTAGATCTGTTGTTTTTATTTCTCAATTATTTAATTGGAACACATCCTTAAAATATAGCTATGATCTACTGGATGCTGTTTTAAAATAAGTCACAAATAAAAAACAAGAAAAAAAAAAAACCAGTGTGACGTATTTAGTCTGATGTACACTGGAGCTGAATCCTAATTAAAATTACTGGTAAAAAAAATTACATATTCATGTTGTATGAGTTAAACTCATTAAAAATTGGCTAATATGGAAGACCAACTTTCACTTGCATCATTCCAATCTAAATGCAAATGATCAGAGAATCTAACATTGTTGCAAAAAAAGCATGTGCAATGAGACATTTGTACCACACTGCATATATAAACATAAATAATATACAACATTAAAAGCATATTAAACATAAAACAACAAAACTAAACTAAAATGTAACACCAAACATACAACCTTAATTCATTCACTTATTCATTGTCTACAGTTTGATCTTCCATTTGAGGGTCGCTGGACCAAATTTCACTCAGAAAATCTTACCGGGTCACAACCCCCGACCTTCTTGTTGTCAGGCAACAGTGCTGGCCACTATTCCGCCAAGTGGCCTGCTGAATTAATTAACTAACAAATTTACTCTTTATTCCAGGATGAGTCCACAAAAAGACACGAAGACAAGAGAAAAAACTTAATGCCTTTGGAATAACCATCGGGTTCCTCTCAGAAGCTCATGGATTAATTCAATACATGTATTGCAGGTTTCATTTCATCATGTGCTTTGACTTCAAGATAACTTTCCAGTAAACCTGAATCAGAAAGGTTCAATTCCTCACAAATGAGTCAGTGTGAGACTCACTGTGTAGCAGTATTGGGTAACAAGCTGCAAGGGAACGTCTTTGCTATTTTAACATGGACTTCTCTCAACATACCTTTTTTTGGCAGGGTAAATTTTTCAACTTGTGTGACTAAAAAGGATGGCATGAATTTATCTTTGTATAATCTGAAATATAGGATTTGCATTACCCATCTTGAGAGTGTACTCACATTTTTACATAGACTTTTTATGCAATCTCATCATGAAAAAATGTTGTCATGCACTTGTCATCTAGCCCAAATACTATACTACAGAACAAAATTGTCAGAGTTCATGTTTGGCACAAAAAAATTCAAGAATTATACATGAAAATACTCAAAACCTATAGAATTATAGCCATGTAAATATGGGAAACAGGCCATAAAAATCAGCTGTCACACTGTTGTAGATGAAATGTTGAGTGCATTTTTCTCCTTTACTGTTAATCACCAGATAATATGATGAAATACTTTACTGGACCTTTACATTATTTACACAATGTCACTGTATATAGCTTTACTTTGAATGTAAATACTTATGTTTGCTCAGATTTTAACTACACCCCTGTTATATTATTGCACATGTCACCACGAAAGCTAGTGCTTTGGTCATAATAAATGGTAAATTGCATCGACAGTCATTAATAATTTCGATCTCACAAATATGTGGTCGAATTCTACACACAAAAGCCACAATGTAATTGTTAAAAATGGGGGTAGTCGGGATTTGACTGACCATTTTATGACTTCCCTTGGTATTTTATTCCTGACTGAAAAGCCTGATATTTTGTTCAGCCATGCATCCATTATCCTGATACCATTTCCTCCATCTACACTCCCTTCTGACCTCCCTCCATTCTTCCTCTTGGCAGGGACTCTGATGTGTGGTGTGAAAAGCCCTGACACCCTGGTGTTCGACAGGAAGAGAGCCCCAGTGTGATGGGACCGAATGTCTTGCCAACACACACTGTGGAGCCAGTGCCTGCTCCATGGACCCTCAGATGTGGAGAACAGAGAGGCAGACCCTCCAACAACAACGGCCCTCTGTATTCAGACGCATCCTCGGAAAAAAGACTCTGCCAATGATGGCCACCTGCCTGATCTACACACACACGCGCACACACATGCACAAATGCGCATACAAGCTGTATACATACACCAATCCATGCCTGACTTGCTTTCTCTTTCTCAAACGACTTTTCTCTTTTCCATACATGCATGCACACACAACACCCAATTCATTTCCTGAATAAAGTATAAAAAAGTCACTTGACTGAAACTAATTTGAATGAGAAACTCAACTTTATCGGTTTCCTCAGCAACGCGCGGCAGAAAATCTTCATTTTAATGTGAAGCCAAAGAAAATCAGCCATAGATGAGAAGAATGTAGTAATCAGCCTCTGCAAGACCAGTGACTAATGAACACAGTTTTAAAGCCTACAAACTCCACATCAACACTGCCGAGCAGATAAATGTGGAAGAGATGCCTCCATTTTACAGCCCTCGTTACCCGCACCAATTTCATTGTATTGACCTGTGAATGCTAATTATGCATTTCCCAAATGAATAGCTGTAGTGCTGTGTTCCTAGTCTAAATTTTCATTCAGTACAAAAATGTCAGGTTGTTTGTATGCTTCTGAGTCCTGAAATCATCTGCTAATATGCCTCTGCTCTTTAACAGCATGAGGAGTGTCAGACTCCTATCACTGATTACAGTTATTACGTGATCGTTTGCTTTTCAGAGGGTAGGTAGAAATTATAATCCACATCTCACTCTCTCTCTGCATCCTTTGCTGTCACTCCCTGTCTGGTGTGTGCAGGAGTTTTGTGTTATTGATTTTGTGTGTCAGAATGCGTCAGGTCCATTGCGTTTGCTGAAAGCAGAGCTGAGAAGATTGATAGGGGTTATCGTTTCAAAACATATAATTTATCAAAACTCGACAAATCCATATCTGACACAATCACCACCACCAACATCTACACCTGTCTTGGATATTTTTGTTTCATGCCTGACGAAATCTATGATGTTACATGTGTGTATCCGTTGGAAGGGGGTCTCAATTTTAAAGCAGAGGGGGATTGACAGCACAGGATTGGAGAATATTTATCTACAACGGAGCTGAGGAAATCTGTTTGTCCCTCATGACGTTTCCATTGATTGACTCATGTACTGTCCCTCTTTTGCACTGAAAATGACTAATCTCTGGACTTGTGGTGGCGGCTTTGTTCTCGGCACGTTGGGGTGCCATGTCCACACAATGTGTAGGAACATATCCCCACATGGATTTTTCAATGTCCCCAACTGAATTGAAAGGAAAGAAAAAAAGGCTGTGAGAGAGAAAAAAAAAACTGCTATTTATAAAAACAGTGATCTTTTATGAATGGCTGACAAGAGACAACAATAAAGCAAAAAAAAAAAAA
>JAFBJR010000096.1:2121830-2195078 GCA_016785285.1 Brachirus orientalis
AAAAAAAAAAAAAAAAAAAAAAAAAAAAAAAACCACACAAATTTTTATGAATTAAAAAGTTCAGTCCTGACCTAAATAACTCAATGAAACACTGGGGGTAACATAAAGGAAGGGATCTGTCATTTCTTGGAGGGGTGATAAAGAGCGCCATGTGCTTTTTCAACCATGCAAATCACACAAAATCTTAACTTATTAATTGATATGGCAATTCTGGGACTATGTGAAGTTTTTGGTTTTTTTTTTAAATCATTCTTGTGTTTTACTTGTATGGAGTCATTATCATCTTGGAAGATTGTGCGGGGCATCATTGAGAGACACTGTTGGCACCATAGGGTGCATCTGGTTCCACAAATTGGCCTCACAGTGCTTTGCTATAATGTGACCCTGCAGAGCAATCACTGGACATAATGGCTGCAAAATACTTTTGAAACATCCATCGGTGTTTGGTTTTTACAAACAGACTCATTCCATAGTGGTAAAAATTAGACTCTGAAGCGCTTTCATTCTTCATATGTCCAAGTTATGTGTCCCTTACATAACATAATGTTAGAATATTATACTCAGTTCAGCGTAATCACGTCAATATATTTATTCATTTATTTATTTCCCTTTTGTAAATGTGCGTATGAATAATTTCTAAACGGCACTCTTGCTGATCTTTTGTAAAGCTTGTCACAGAGCGAGTCTTTGAGACTGCCAAAACAAAACAACCATGTCTATAATTCACTGATTTGAACACTGAAGAAATTATTCCTTGAAATGTTTCCACTTTAACTTGTGATTATATTTTATTTAACTGTCTAAAATAAAAGAGAAAATTGCAGCAACAATAAAGCATACAATTAAAGACACATCATTGACGTGGACAAGGGAAAAAAAATGGAAGAGGTCCCAGGAAAAGCAATACGAATACATTAGCTGTCAAGTGTAAAGAATGGAGCAAAAATACTAATTAAACAGTCTAGGAAAACAAGTTGACAACAATTTGTGTTGTAAACATTGATTAAGATCACTAAGTAAAACTAAAGCTAATAAAGTTAAACAACAATCTCTGGATTTAATGCGTGTTGGAAATGTTTTGGCTAATGTAAGTACAAGACTCAACAAAATATATAATGTTTTTAGACATTTTAACAGAAATGTTGCATATCATGTATCTGTAAGCACCTTGCTTCTCTCCCTGCCAGCACTGGTGCTCAGAGGACTGCGATGTTTTACTGTGACTCGCTCATGAGTGGTCAGATTTATGATGTCCAGACATTCCTCAACATCAATAATATATGGTAAGGTTTGTAAAGTAAACTCTTACGAATTAACCTGTAGTGCTGATTTATTAATGTGTAGCGCATTTCCTCAGAGCAGCGGGAGAACATGGCAAATATCCTCCATCCAATGTTATTCTTAACCAGAAACATGTCGCTGCTAAATGTCTGTTTAAATTAAGTAATCCAGTTTACTGTTTCCTAATAAGCCACTTCTTGCAGTCATGTAAATAATGATGTATTATTTAGAAAAAAAACAAACAAACTCTGGTTAGCAATGGTGGAAAATATTGTGAGGTGTTTTTGTGCAAAGAGACAGAATGAGTGGGTGGGGTTTTGAAAACAAGAGACACCATTTTGTCTAATACACAAAAAAAAAAAAAAAGTAAATACCAGCTGTATGACCATTAATGAATGCAAATGTCCACCACACTTACAATTGTCCAAGTCTTGTTTTTTCAGTAGACACTCCCTCAAACACATCTGCTTGTTCAATGAGCCCCCAGAGATCATGGTGAATATTTACTCTCTCTGGTGAATTCAAGGTAAAATCCAAGTGGATGTGTTCATCGTCCACTGAGCATGAAGCACTGAAGTTGTTAAGTGGCAGATCATATAGTTCATGAAAGGTTTCAGTAAAAATCCGTTAACCTTTCCAAATCCTCCCACAAAAGAATGAATTCTGTTGGCAGAAACGTTGGCAGTCAAAGTCACTCAGAGTCAGACACACTCTCTGTAGATATGCAGAGTGATGCGCTGTAATCATTCCAATGTTCTGTTCCTCTGAAATATATCTGAAACACTCCTCTTTTTTTTTTTTTCCTTCCGCAATGTAGTTGTATTCTGCCAAAAAAACAGTGTTTCTCTCTCGGCAGTATCTGGGGGATAGTGACTCATTGAGTCATGTCATTAGATAATGGGTTTGAAGGAGATATTCAAATAAACACAGTTCTTTGGTGTAAAAGGGAGGAAGAGATTTCAAAGTTGTTTTTTGGTGGGTATACCAGGGGATTTCCATCATTGCTACAGGGCCCATCTGTTGTAGATCGAAGCAGAACCAGTGACCCATGCTGCAGCTACGCTGTCACAATGTTGTTTTTAAAGACACAGCAACCGTCTCTACCACAGTGTCTTAGTATTATAGTATTTAATAGTGTCACGGCATTTAAACAAGATATTCTTAGTGCAATGAACACAGCAAAATTACAGCTATCCTCAAGCCAAAATGCCAAGTCTTCATAATTTATGTTATTGGTCAGCTCAGTTCCCCAGTGTGGACTGTGTGATCACGCCTTCAGCAGAGAGTCATGATTACGATTCCAAATATGATCATTAACAGTCACATTAACACATTTACAGACTTGAAAATGTAGAGCATTTATGTATGTATTACTGCATGCCCATGTGTATCCTCAGTCTATAATATATACATCAAATTATGAAATAAATAGTTGGGAAAAAGCAAATGCAGCTGGTTGGACGATGCAATCAAAGCTTTTGGTGAGAGGGCTCTAGTGTAACACTTAGGCTGTCATCTGTCATTTTATGCAATACACTAAATGTCCAGTTTTGGTGTATAGGTGTTGTGTGATATATTGCAAAAGAAAATGTATATACTATTGTTAACTTAACTGAAAGTCAAGGATGATCAGAATCACCTGGCTGATGAGAGGGAGCTACTTAAAACAGAGCAGGCAAAGTCTTACTTTAACCTTAAAACAATCTGGACTCTCCATTACATCATTTACTAAATCCGCGCACAACTCTAACTTTGTACAAACGTTACATTTTGTACATATTCATCATTAATGATAGACCCAGTTGAATTCCAATATTGCATTCATTCATAATTCTCATTCTCTGTATAGTTTTAAATATTTTACATTCCGTTCTGATAGTTTTTTTTTCCTTTCCTTGCATACCTGTTTTTAATGTATATTTTGCATGCATCTCATAGCCTCTATTTCAAGAGTTTTAAAGTGCCTGAAACTGGGCTGCTCTAATACAAGCAATTCCCAATTTCTGGCACATTGTCCACAACAAATCTGCCATTTAGCAAGAGTTACAGTCATATATAACTTTTACTTTTATTTTTATCTGATGGTGGAATTGTAAAACTGACATTTTAATTTTCTAATGAGCGCAAGGACCCTGATTTCTTTTTCTTTAATTTGTACTGAAGAACAGAACAATCTTTGTTTGATGACTTCCTGTTTTGATTTAATTTCTGTGATTCATTGTCTGTTGCTTTGACTTCAACAATGACTTGATAAATCATTGACCTATTTTTCAGTCTCGGCGTTTCAAAGTGTGAATGGTTGTGTTTTTATACCAATGATGATAATTAATCTAATTATTACAATAGTGATGCCAGTATTGGTTATAATTCAGTTATCTGACTAGTCATATTTTGGCTTTTATTGAGGTCACAGGCTTTAAATCTTTGCTCACTGTCTGGCTCTTCTGAGAGCTGGAAAAACAGTGTAATGAAAAGACATTATTCACACAGTAATAATTCTACTACTACTCACATTTGTCAATTACAAATTTTTTGCCCCCTATTGTATTGACGACATAAAACAAAAGAAATAAATCACTGAAACATTATGTCAAATATCGGCTATGGAGGCATTTCACTTTGTCAATTTGCCCCTCACTAAATGTCTGAGAAACCATCTATTTGTTTAATAAAAGGCAATGAAGCTCTAATATTCCTGCATGTGATCTCACTGCACCTTTTCATTTTACTTTCTTCCCCCATCTGCACTAATTAATGCATATCCCTTTTGTTCCTGCTCGTCCTTTCATTTCAGCTGAAGCCAATTTTCCTCCCATCTGTGTGAAATTCCAGGAATGAAGTGCCTTACCACTTACTAACCTACTACGTTCTCCTCTTTCAAACGCAAGTACATGAGTAATTTTGAAGGATGGAGAGTGGATACATACACTGCAAGAGACAAGAGAATATGGAAACGGTGTTACACTTGGCCTCGGGGTGTGGATGCATGCGTGTTTTCCTTTTTGTTGTATTTTCTATTTTTTCCCCCTTCTCTCAGAGCCTGTGGCCATGCTGTATTGACAGGCTGGCTGTGGTGAGGCGCGGCTGAACGGCTCTCAGGGCTTTTAGTCGTGCCCTCGTTTAGATGGTTTTGAAAAGAGGAACTTGGCCTCTGTGGTTATCGTTGGCACGTTGGAGGGAGTAAATATAGATTTTATCCTTTCCACCTCCCACCTCTTTTTTTTCTTCTTTCAGGCCCATTTATCTCTCTCTGTCTCTCTCACTCTCTTTCCCTCTCTCTCAATCTGTCCTTGCAATAATGACTGCAATTCATATTGAATTTCTCTATTCTCTGAAGGTGATGAGGATTAGGCATTGCGGGGCAAAAGGCAAAGTGGTGTGAGGCAGCACTCCCCGAAGAAATCCCCGTTGGTGAGAGGTGGTGGCGGGGTCTTCTGGACAAATGAGCAGGAATGACAGCAAGGAGAAGGATAGAGACATTTCCTGGGATTGATTCTGTGCAACAAGAGGAACATAGGGTGAGTGGATAGAAATGCAGTGTCCCGGTTGGGAGGTGGAGAGAGGAATTGAGGGAATGACGAGGCCAGGAAATCCCTGAGGAAAACAAGGGATCAGAGAGCACATGGGAGAAGAGTAGGATGAGCACCAGTGCACTATAGGCTTCATAATCCAGAGACCTGAACGTGTTTGTTGTACTTGTGCATCCGTATGTCAAAGTGGATTTACTTATTAACCTATTTATTATTTACTTTACTTCTTTCTTTACTTTATTTAAATTCTGAAAACTGTGTCTGTAAAGGATTTTTTTTTGTTCTTAAACATTTGAAAGTTTCCCACTGACAAGGTGAAATAAACCAACCCATCGGTTTGACTGCAGCCATGATGACATCAGCATCCTCTTGCAAAAATAGGAGAGGTTGCTGATAGACAACGTACAGATAAACCTGTCAAGGGCAAATGACAGCGAGGGGGAAGGATGGGAGCAGAATTGAGAATGAATGGGGGAAACAAAGTGAGAATGCATCTGAGTCCCTGTCTTAGCTAACATGCTGCACTTGGAAACTCATCAATAATTAGACGTGATGGGAAATCTTTTCCTCTCCCCAGTCCTTACAAGTGTTTGGCACATGTGGTCAAACTGGCAAGTGCACCATATTTGACGTATGTCATTCACCTCCCACAGGTTCATGTAATTGAACCTGGTGTCACAGTATGGAACCCAAAACACCAAGATGGAGATAGCACTGAAAACTGGCCCCACTCACAACACTGTTGTGACTACACAACTATTGTGACAGAAATGTATGCAGGTTTTATTTTGAAAATAAATGTTTATTTTAAAAACCCATCATGAAAACTGCCTCTGTCTTGTACTTATAATACAAAAGAGAAATAATGCCAAAATACAAAAAAGCAAGTGACTGAAACAGGATTATCGACATTTACAAATCTGCTGTGTAAATACCTACTGGGTCTATGACATCAACTCTCTATATACATCTCTGATGTTTGATCATTTTTATTTTTTTTGTCCCTTTTAAAAACACTGTCCAACAATTCCAAATGTGTTCTGACAATCAGATAAATCCCTAAATAGGCAATAAAATCTCCAACCTAAATGAAATGAAAGTAACCGTAATTAAAAGTCAGCCTAGTAACTGTCTCTCAGTGTCGGTTGAGTGAGCAGAGCTGATGATGTTGGAGCGAATGCTTGTTCTTAGCTGGGCCTCAGTGTTAACTTATTAGTGGGTAATTAGATCCTGTTAGGTCACATTAAATTGCACAAGAATTTTTTTGCATGAAGCCCAGTACAAGCAAAAGTGCTTTGAAAAGACTGCAAGCTTATTGAATTAAACACACGCGGAGGAGACGCAAACAATTTAAAAGAGTGTGGTCAAGAGTTAAGAGCAGCTGGCATGAAACTGACAAATCACCATCGAGCTCATTTTTTAACCTTAATGTCAGCATAAATATTTACAATAAAAATGATGCAAGTTATGCGTATACCTGAGTAATTTAATCCGCAAATGTCAGAGCAATTATTATACATTAGTGTGAGCTATTACTATATGACGAAAAAATGGAAGGAAAAGAACAGTGAGCAAAAAAATGAATCAAAGAGAGGCAGGATGGATTATTTCCTTTGACAGCAGACAGCCAGGTCATTCACAGTGGGCTGCAAGGCTATTGTGATTACAGTGCACACGCGCACACAGACACACTTTTTCATATTTCTATCCATTTTAAGACTTGAACTGACTTCCATTTATTTTGAGAGCCTACCCAAGGCCTTATCCCAAACCTTAACCATTACCAGTTAATGTCTAACCCTAAGCGGTAACAAGTACAAGTGCAAACAAACCAACATGCTGCCTTTAAACTCCCTTTGCAAAAAAAAAACAAGACAGTAATTTTCTATTTACCAGTCCTTTCCCTTCCATAAGGCAGCACAGGCCACAGACAGGACAGCACTGTCAGAGCAGGACATAACTCAGTCGAGCTACCTTGAGAGACTTAACTACTGTGAGAATTTATGGCCACTCACTTTTCCCCTTGTACTCATGACTGCACACTCACCTCCATTCACCCTCTCTCCTTCAGTGTAAGCCATTATAGTGACTTTCACTAAGCGCTTTAGGATAATTAATTTATGGCACAGAACTGTGACAACCTAAAGTCCTCTTTGAGCAATTACACTGTGGTCAACGTGGTCCTCTTGTCAGAGGGACGACTTAAATGCCCTTAATTCTTTCAGAACAGTGGGTTTACAGGGACATTGTGTTTGAGCCAGACAGGCTGGATTAAGACCTGATGAGCCCCTGGGTGTTTAAGGTCAGAGGGCCTGCTCCTGTGTCAAAACACAACCAACACTGAACAAACACGTTCAAACCAACACAGAATGAACAGCTTGTGAAGCTTGTGAAGACTGACATAAGTTTAGGGAATAAAGCAAATTCACAGAAACAAGCCACTGCTGTGCTGCAGAGAGTGAGGCACATCCATGCAACTCCAGGATAAAAACCCAAACAAATGTGACATTTTAAATGTCTTAGCTTCACCAACTAAGTTTTTAATCCTGGGAAAAATCATCTATTATATGCCTTAACCTCACATATTTAACAAATATTTCTTACCTTTAGAAGTTCTTCAGTCTGTAACATGTCCAGCTTTGTTATTGCCACACTGGACCTGTTTACTTCCACTGAGTAGAGAAACAAACGCTACTCTTTTATACTTTTCAGCTAAAGCTGCAAAACTGCCACCTCCTGTTTTGGCTGTCCTGTCAGGTGGACATGTTGCACAGTTCATGACTGTTTCCTGTTGAAAGTGGAGGTAATTCCAATAAGCCAATGAATTACCTCAGACTAGGAGCCGACGCCCAGGTTATTAAACAGGCCAATCACAGCAATGAGGTTTTCTTAAAGGCCCCCCTTACACCTGTACAGGGGTTTTCACCTTGTCTCCTCGGGAGTGTGTGAGCAGGTACACGCCTTTTAGAAAATTCCCTTGTAAAAGTGAAAGATATTGAACTAAGAATAAAACCACCCTTTTCTTTTTCATCTCATTTTGAAACATCTCTCTTCTACTTTTAGGGAGCAAAAATGTCCTCATATTCTGAGGGGCAAATCTGTAAATTTTATCAGTGTATGTACAATATCAGGCTCTATAAAATAGAAACAGTAGCTGAGGGGCAGAGGTCTATATGCAAACAGAAAAGGCGAATTATGTGCATGAGTTACACAAAACTAAAAGCAGCCTTGCCTTCAAAGCAACAGATGATTCCACTGATGGTTAAATTAAACTTCATTACGTTCCAATGTCATCTGAAGCGTCGCTGCCTCAGATGAGGCTCCTTACACTCGCCTGTTTGGAAAATCACAGATGAGTGGCTTTTGCCCTGTTTGTTCTGCAGAGTGGCAGGAGCGACGAGTGCCGTCCACTAACTCTGTGAGTTTGTGGTAATTAAAGCCGGATAGAGCCCTATCAAGTAAAGCTGCTTATGTTTAATACAGTCAGCCATGCAGACATGGCCTGGCGGCACAGGGCCCAGCACGGCGGGGGAACAGCACAGCGCACAGCCTCCGCACATAATCCCGCTCAGTGCATCAGCATGAGAGCATGAAAGAGGGATGGGAAGCGGCTGAGGAGGGGAGAAGAAGTTTGGGCATTGAGTTCACTTGAAGACCATTTCACTGTGTGTGTGCATGTGCAGATTTGTGATGTGTGTGTGTGAAAGTCAACGAGAGGGTGAGAGAGGGGCAACAAGGCAGCTGAGAGGGGATGGAGGCGTTACAGAAAGTCAGGGATTTAGTTGATGGCAGCGGGACTTCACTGACTAACTCCATTGTACGGATGCCCTGTGGTTTGTGGATCAAAGATGGTGAGAATGTCCGCTCTGCTTAAATCATGCGGCATCTTGCGACAGACAGCCATTCACTCAGTCACAGTGCAACATGGCCGTGCAGTAAAAATTATGTTTTAAAAGCTTCATGTCTGGAAATGGACAGGTGGGCCTTCATGCAAACACAGATATTTTGTGGATTATATTTTGTGCACTTAAGGTCATTGTGTAAAATTTAGCAATATCAGTTGGTGAAGCTTCAGATGAATATCCCTCAACCTTCCCTTCCAAGTAAAAGCATGGTAGTCCCAAATGGCAGCCTCCATAAAGCTGACCCAGCTCCTGATATAGACAGGTTCAAAAATCATGCAATCAAGTGATGGTACACTAAAATAATAAAAAAAAAGTAAAAAGTGTGGATTGGTCCAGTGTGGATTGGTCATAAAATGATCCATTCATAAGGTGATTTCATTCTAAGTGATGGGATGTAAAATCAACAGTCCCTCTTCATAAAAAATGCATTTTATATTTTGCCTGAAACTAACATGAACCTTCAGCCATATTTGGATCATGGTGTAATCACCTCATGTTTGTTTCATTCCAGTTAATTTACTCCAAACATACAGGTCAAGTCAAGTCACCTCATTTGAACCTGTAGATGTTTTAAGACAGTGGTGTACTGGTATGTATTATTAAAAAAAAAGAAACAGTGTAAAAAAATCTACCTAACATATCAGCATGTTGTGTCCTTGATTCTCATTCCTCATAAAAGGAATTTCAACAAGCCTTTAAGAAGTACCTTTTTATGGCTCCATCTCCAGCGTATCTGCCCATCCCTCCCATTCTCATGAACACGATATCTTAAGTACATCCTGAGGGAATCTTCAAATTTGGCACAAATGTTCTCAAGATGAGCTGATAGAAACCATTTTTTTAACTTTGCGAATGCTTTTTTGATTTGATTTTAATTACAAATGTGGCTTAAAAGTTCATTTGGACTCTTACATGTCACAGTTGCCACACAAAACAAGTACTTTTGCCTCTTCAGTATGAAAGTCCTTTTTACGTTAACTTGACCTGACGTGAAAATTGTGTCTAAAAACTGGTTGAATTTTAAAGCTGTTGCTCAACCGTGGCAGAAAAAGTTAGGTGGCAGTTGTAATTACTCACACCGAGGAGATGATGGTTTTGCCAGCTTTTGTCTGTTTGTGAGCAGTATAACTCTAAAAGTTAAGCAAAGGTTTTGATTAAATTTAATGAAGGTTATGGGTCAAGGAAGAAATTATAACTTTTTTGTGGTGATCCAGAGACAGTTCCCCATTGTACTGTATTAAAGTGCATGGGAAACTAAGCGACCTTGGCAGAAGTTTGCACTTTCTCTACTTATCTGTAGAATACACTTCACCTCCTTAGTGTTATAAATACTCAGAATAATATTAATGTACAATAATAAAATAAGGGGGGGGGGGGGGAATCATGATTAATCATGCACTGCCAAGCCATCAAGGTTGTGGATAAAATTTAGCCTGCTAATACTTTTGGTGTGGCCTGTTGGAATCATAGTAAGACCAGCAGTTTGATTTAAGGTGTGTAACATGTTTTTGATTAACAGCTGAACACTAACAATTGAATTGTCCAGCTACTCCTCCATTTCCATGCAATAATTGTCCACGGCCAAGCTTTTACCACGACTTGGAGTGCATTTACATAACTGATTTCTGAGAAGTGGAGAGGGAGTTGTCCAGCTCAAATTCCTAAATGGGAGCTGTACAGTGGTGTAATTTCACAGCTGTAATGTGGCATCAAATTAGCCTTTCAGATCAATGCCTAATCTAACCTCGGCCTAGAAAAAGATCTGAGCGATCCGGTCTCAAAGAAGGATGCCAAATCCCCCAGCATCCTTGGTAGTGGTGCCATGACAACACTTTAATAAGCTGTAAGCTCCTCATCTGATTTAAGACAACCTGAAATATAACACTAATTCCCTTGATGAGAGGGATGTTATTTCTATAAACGTGACACATGTAACACAAGTTGAGGAACAAGTAGGAGACAAGGGAAGTGTGTGGGGCGGGATGAAGATGCGGATTTATTTTCTGTCTAATGAATACATTTTCTGAAGTGGCTACGGTCAGTGTCTTCTGAGCTGACCTCTCACTCTTCAGAAAATACAAAAAAAGGTTTTCATGCGATATATTCCTTCCGTCTTTCTTCAAGATGTTTGATCTCCAAGCTCAGAAGAGGGTATTAGACTTCACAAGGCGAGCCGCTGATACCCCAGGGATCAATACAGCCCGGCTGGTCAATTCATTAGTGCTATCCAGTGATTAATTAAGTTACCCCAACCATCAGAAAGCAGGAACGACTGAGGGCATTAAAAGGGGAGAAGTGCTGGCTTGGCTTGATGTGGGTATAGTGCAGATTCCTGAAATGTGAAGCTCAGACTATGACATGTTCTTTTGAGTTTTTCATCTGTCTTCACCTCTGTCTGCTCTGTCCTTGGAGCCAGGGCTGTTCATTAGAGCATGAGGAGGAAGCTGGATACCACAGTGTGAAATGGGGAGAGATGTTAATCCTGACAGGTTTGTCATTAAGAAGTCTTCAGAGAGGAGGAGGAGACAGAGTGCAGAGGGAGTGGGAGGGAGTATAGGAAGAGGTAAGAACATGAGAGAAAGCATCGTAGCTTTGTTATCAATCCTGGTCAAACACAATGTGAAGTACAGTGTCTTTTGACCCAGTGATGCAATTTTCTCTCCTTTTCTTGGAAACTTGTTTCCTTTTTGAAACACATCCGTGTGAAACAAAGAAGAGCCTTTAAATTAGCTCCTGACCCATTGACACCTCAGTCAATAGTGATGTGACGCCTTTGACACAATGCAATTGACTATATGAACAGAGCAGACATGAGTGCACAGCATGTGTGTCCTCAAACTACCCAACATATCTCAGTGTGCTTTCACACGTCACATATTGCCCTTTTAGTTCTGTTTGCACTGGAATGAACTTGAAAGCATCTTAGATTCTATTTATGTTGAGTATTAGCATTTTATATCCAGATTTTATCTATATATGATTATTGGTGTTACTTGTTAACTGGCCTTGAAGTGAACATTGATTCTAGATTTTGGTATGATCACACTCCACAGGTGTCAGGAATTACAGTGAAGATGACATTAGCTGTAGCTGCTGGTTTGAAACGTAATTGTGGGTAATTCTTCTTTCAGCCAATGTAATTGTGTTTGTGATGATCGGCACCACTTTTATATTTCATATCCCACCTTTGTTCAGTGTGGTCACTCCTCAAACACCACCAGAGATGCTTTGGCTGATAAGATCACAGTCTGCCCAAAGACCAGGTAACAGGAGGGCTGAGCATGTCGACCTGAAGGACAGAGGGAAAAAACAGCTGTACAGACAGACAATCTAATGATGATAATTTGAAGAAGCGGGGTTTTTAATACTGTGGAGGCGGGATGAAGATGATGAGATGATTGCATGCAGGTGTGCTGATCAGGTATTGGTGAGGGTCAAGAGCTCTAGGAAGAGGAGAAAAAGACAAGGAGCCAAATCCTGGTTTATAGCTGAATGGTCTGAAAAGCAGGAGAGAAAAGGGAAGGGAACAGTGAGAGACCGCAGAATGCAAAGATCTAGTCCAATTGGACTAGATCTAGAAAGAGTTAGCTTTCTGCTGTGGAAACTGTGGACTCCACTATGGTCTATATAATGGACGTGTCATTATCCACCCATGTCTGTTGTGATACATGCAGACCTCATGCACATGTACCCGATCACCCTTGCATTCTGTGACCAGGTGGACCAAACACGCTGAGCAGGCATTCTCCTTGTAGCAAGTGCAACATGTGGAGCATGAAAAGCCTGGTTGGGCCCACGTTCACAAGACAGAGGAGAATCAAAAAGAATTAACGCATCCTTACTCTAGACCAAATCAGCCTACAGGTGTAAATGCACCTTCAATCTGTCATCACAGTGACTCCATTCAAGTCAGCATGGCTCTCTTCTTCTGCACACAAAATGTATCTCCTCCCTCCAACTTTCAACATGTGCTAATTTTATGTAGGCTCAAAGGTGTGCCAGTGAGTGCTAACACATTACCATGAAGCTGAAAAGATACAAATTACAGGCCTTTTGAAGCCTTCTGAGATAAATTGGGCAAAATTACAAGTAGCGTGGGTTGCTGTTGCAGAGGCTGATGCCTACATAATTACAGTGAGCAGTCTTCCTGAGCTGGAAAAAAGGAATGATTGCACCATCATCATGATTGCATATACAGTATACACTACATGTGACAGGTAGCTGTTAATCCCCATTTTCTTCTACAGAACATCTTTATCTGTGTCTGAGCTTTAACTTCATGCTCATACTTCTTTCTGCAGGAGTTCCCTTCTGTTCTCTTTTTAGATGCGTCTCTCAACATGTATTTTAAATGTCTCCTTTGCCGCCTACACTCTCCCTGTGCAGTTTCAAATTTAGCAACTAGATTTGCCTTAACAAAAAAAACATCTTTTTTTAATCCATTTTTAATGATAAAATTCCTATTTGGATTAATCAATAAAAAAAGTTTTGTTGACTTGTTTTTTTATTGTCTTGTTTTATTGATACATTTTTAAAATGTCTATTCCTTCGGTACATGAGATGTTCCGGGAATGTTACTATACTTTACTTCACCAAAACTGCTCACTTTGTGGGTTTAGTCGTTTTTGTCTACCTTTACTGATGTTTGTTAAGAAATCATCTAACATTTTGCTGACAAAGACATGACGTGTAAAAGGTTTCTTATTAAGGGGCAACAGGTCAAGCAGTTAAATCATCCTCTGAATCATGCAAGCAGAGGAAACTATTGGTAAATCCTTTTTTAACAAATATGTAATGTCATCTTTGATCTAGTTTACTTTTTTATTTTAATCATGGAAAAATGTTAAATTACATCAAATAAATCAACACCATCTGTGTGACATGAAGGCTGTCAGCTCATGGCAACAATAGGAGTGCATGCCAGGGTGTCGTGGTACATGAGGTGACACAGGAAAGTAAGACAACACACTGTAATCAAAATGAACACACACACACACACACACACACACACACATATACAAGTCTACCCACACAAAGCTAATTACTCCTCTGTGAGATTCCTTTTTCTACAGCTGTCCAAACAGCACATTTCCTGTAAGGTGACACATAAGAGAAAGCATTAAACCCTTTTTTTCTCAATTACACTGATGTGTTGCAAGATAATTATTTTATGCATTGCCACCATTTGGCCTTGAACACTTGTTAGCTGGGCATAATTCTATATTTTCATGCTGACAAGTGATGCATTCCAGTCCGACACTTGCTATCCAAAATGTCTGTAATGATACTAAGCAGAGTGAGTATGAGGGAAAGGAGCGCAAAGAAGAAAGCAACAGCAAGAGAAACCCTCAATTCACCAGTGGGACACAGAAGCCTGCGGAATCTGGTATTCCCTACCATTGAGGCCCTGGGGTCCCATTTTAGATAATCAGTATTTCACAAATAGGACTTTTTTTTTCTTTTTTTTTTGCTCCTCAGATGATGGCTTCACAGTGAGACAGGATGGAGTTCACTGTGCTGGGAGAATGCTTTAAATAATAAAAGCACATGGGGCTTCATGAATAGAGTATTATGGGGATATGAATGGAAGTTTTTTCCTCTCGCTCTCTCACTCTGTTTTTTTGCCTTTGCTTCACAGTCTGGCTCCAAAAACACTCTGCCCACTGTCTTTTTCCCTCAGGAAATGCAAAGACAGATGGAGAGAGAGAGAGAGAGAGAGAGAGAGAGAGAGATGGCAGTGACACCGCATTAAAAGCCTGTATTCAGGATTAGAGAACCATTACATGATTTGTGGTGTATAACGTCGTAAAAACAAGTGGATTTATAATTTTCTGAATGTGTAGCCATATCTTTACATATGTCTGAACAGACTGTTTTGAAGTGTGAGCATAAGCTTTCTTTTGCATGTTTCATTTGCGGTGTATTTATGCTTCAGCTTGTCCTTCACTACTGTCATGTATACGCAGTCTCACATTCTGCTGTGAGAAATCAGCTGTTCACATCTATTCAATTGCCTAATCTCTGTTAAAGCTGTTTGGAACCTCTATCACTCTGTGGGCTTGGGAGTAAAATGACCCAAAGAGTACAGTCTCTACGACCAGGTTTTTTTCCCACGTCCCTACCTACTTTCACACACACAGAGAGAGAGAGAGAGGGAGAGAGAGAGAGAGAGGAAGAAGTGGTGCTGTTTTCTGATTTTCTATAGAGCTTTGGTCAGTTAAGTGTTGTATAATCTATATTTTAACATAATGTTATTGTGTCGACTGCAAACAGGAAACTTGAGCTGCATGCTGAAGGAAGTAGCTGTTAGTTGCACATGGAGATACACAGTTAATCAAGTGTCCAGGGAGCGCTTGATTTGTGTGGCATCCTATAGAGGAGCATGCATTTTCATTATCAGATGAAGAGCTTCCGTGAGAGGCCAAAATGGTGATTTAAAATACTATTAAAATACTACCGACCATCCAGGTTTAGCAGTAGAATCCACATCTGTCGTGCTCTCAGCCACAGTGCTGTGGAATGACGCCTCTTACTTTACTTGCGCTGTGTGTTTCTTCTGCCTTGCCTGCTCCATCATAACATATCATCACTGTGTGCAACGCAGGAATGTTACCACAGGCATGAAAACAATACACTTCT
Organism: Brachirus orientalis; assembly: GCA_016785285.1. Taxonomy (NCBI): domain Eukaryota; kingdom Metazoa; phylum Chordata; class Actinopteri; order Pleuronectiformes; family Soleidae; genus Brachirus; species Brachirus orientalis. Next base: position 2,137,186 of record JAFBJR010000096.1, read on the forward strand.
TTACCAACAGAGAGAGAGAGAGAGAGAGAGTCATGCAGCTCTGAAAAGCTTCATCAGCATCATGTCAACTGTTATGATTAGTGTAAGGACATGTATGGAACCAAATCAGAGGCAGGAGTCAGATTCTTAGAAGGCAGAAAAACGTGTTATTTTATTACAAACAAAAGGCTGAGGATACTTCACCAAAACGAGGTTAACAAAAGACGAGGAGACTGACTGGCTGGCAGAGCGGAGGTCTCCCGAACAGACTGAAAAAAGGAAAAGATGCAGGATTAGAAAAATGAAGCAAAAAGCAAAGTGTAGTGATGTGTAAGTCTATCTCTAACTGCTGCAGGTAAGTACCGCATTGACTATGTTGCGCGCTGACACCTGCTGCAGGAGACTCCAGGCCTATAAAGGGGAGAAGGCAAATCACGGGAATGGGCAGCAGGTGCGAGGAAGGAGACTCCGCCCGGCTGCCCGGTCAAGTCTCCTGAAATAACAAAACAGAAAGAAGGTCGTGAAGGACATAAACACATTACAAAATAAGGGGCAGGAAGTAGTGTGAAACCGGACCCTGACATGAACCCCTTTGTTTATATTTAAATGTTACGGACTAGTGCTTTAACAATACAAATGTGTCACCTCAAACATCACATTTGCTGTTATTTAAGCATAAATCACGTGGATACTGCTGGATTTTCTCCATAACTAAGTTGTAATTGACAAAAACATTTAAAAATTTAATTCCCTGCCTTTTTTATGTTGTCAGCTAGGTTTGGCTCCAGTTCCCCATGTGGCCCTCCAAAGAACAAGTGCTACATAATGAATGAATAAATGAGCCTACCAATTTGAAATTAAAATACAGAATGTTTTATCTGCCTGCTCCCTGCAACATATTTACATTCGGATGAATCATCCGTCCTTCCTCTCATCTCCTCTCCTGGCCCACAAGTTCAACATTTGCTCAGCTAACAATCAAAGAGTTTCAACACAAATCATTTTGTCTCTGTATTTACGTCACACCGTGCCAATTAATAATGCATCACAAAGTCACTCATTGTGGGATAGGAGCAATTTGTGGGGCATACTGTAGCTGGGACACCTAGGATGGATTTTATAACTGTGAATTGTCGTCCTGGCTAAGCAGAAAGAAAATAGAGGCAAACAAATGCTGCATTGCATGTTGTATAAGAGAATTAATGAAAAAGAACTCAAGTCAGGTTATTTGTAGCCTGGTCACTGCCTCTTAATGTTTGGCCTTGTACAACCTGCATCACCTCTTTTTTTATAGTAGGTGTATATATCGCTTCTAAATAATCACCCAAACTCCACAGTATGTGAAATAATAGTATATTCTGCACCTGCATGTTGTATATGAGTTTGCATGAAGTTGGCCTGAGCTCTGACAGGTGAGTGGTGTGTGAAATGGCCTCCTCCAACAGCCTTCGGTCCTCTCCAGCAACCAGCAGAGGACTCCACCATGTCACGTCTCCTATATCCCAATTCACGCATCACCACCTGGCTCTCTGACAGCGGCTGCTGCCCGTTGTGGCCTCCTTGTCAAACCCTGTTGCCATACCCCTTGACACCTTCCCCCATAACTCCACTCAAAGTGCCAAAACTGCCGCCAGTGAGTGTTTGATTTCTATTTATTCATGTGGTGTTCCTGCTCCCCCACCACCTCGCTCTTGAATAACTTTTAAAATACACTGTATATCTAAAACACAGTGCAGGCTGCCTGTGTACAGGAGCTGTCAGGAGGCTGTCATGTTACTCTGCTCTGCTCCGCATACACACTGTCTTATGAATTCATGAGGTTGAAGAAGAAAAATCTCTGTAAATGTCTGTGTGTGTGTGTGTGTCTTAGTGTCTGTGTGTACAAGTGCTTGCCTTTGATTCCACATTTGCATTCAAGTTGTGCAGCTTTGATGACATATTGCATAAATATAACACCACAAAAATTAATATGGAATCCCTGCAAGACATAATCTTTACAAGTCTGTACAGTTTCTAGATAAATAATGTACATGGCAGCAGTGGTGTACAAATATTTCCCTGTTATGACCCTTGCCAATTTAAAAGATGCCAGTCATTTTGAAATTTGGTTAGATTCACAGACCTGATTGAAGGAAGATTTTCAGCTCTTCTAGCTTTTTTTGTAAAACTTCATGTCTAATCAGACTTCAGTCTGGACTGATTTAACATCTCTCCTTGCCCTTAATCAAGCTCTCATCATGTTTCCTGCACACCGTGAATGATTCACTGTCAGTCAGATATGGGCACGTGGACAGCCTCTCAAGGACGTGTTTTCTGTAACAGCCTCCAGACTTTTTAGATAAACTGAAATTATTCTGGGGGTTCAAAGGGATGAAGAGGGAGGATATTATAATGTCACAGATGCCTTTTCTGCAGAAGACCTTCAACGTAGTATGAGGCCAGAATTTTGTAAAATCCTCTCCCACTCCAGGCCAAATTTTCCTTATGTGGCAACCACTAAAGGAACACAAACATATTCTGTTTCATACCTGCTTCAAACAGGGTGAATTTTAAATTGAAAAAGTCACTATTACTACAGTAATTATGTCCTGCATTAAGATCATATATATATATTTATTCCATTGTTGGTTGTTTTTTTTGTTTTTTTATGTTCATGCTGAACAAAATGTCTTCCCTGCTTGCAAATCCAACTTTATCGTGTTACTGAATAATATTCACTTCTTTACCATACTGTAAGTGTAATCATCACAGCGTACAGTACTAATAAAGAAATGTCTGGTATTTAAAAATAAAACACATGGTAATCCCTGGATTATACATTAAAACCAAGTAATAATTCACAAAAACATTTCCAATAAATTATGTCCTATTCTAGCTGTAACATGCATCATCCACACTAGTCATCTGTCCTTCCTCTCACCTCCTCTCCTGACCCCCCCCAGTTCAACATTTGCTCAGCTAATAACCATAGCATTTCAAGTGATTTTTTTTTTCCTCTTCATTTACGACACACCGTGGCAGTTATTCAAATTAGGATGTTTATTTATGGCCATCAATATTTAATTGAGTTTACTCTAATCTTGCGTTAGTGGGTTCAGCAGTCTCTGCATGGCTGTTTAAATATTAAAATTAATTGCAGCCAAGATACTGTAAAGAGGCTTGACTTAATTGTTCTGGGAGAACAGCTTCTAAAACACACACACGCACACACACAAACACTAGTTTCCATAACTTCAGAGGATACTGCATTTACTTCCATTCATTTCCCAGAGACTCACTCTAACCTTAACCATAATTACTAGTGCCCTAGTCCTAACCTTTACCTAACCCTAACCTCAGGCTAAGTTTAAATGTCTTCACCTTAAAATATAGCAATTTACATTATGGGGACTTTTTTTATGGGGATTTTTGTCCCCATAAAGAAGACAAGTCCCCATAATGTGACTTTGTAAACAGATTAAGGTCCCCAAAACATAGGGAATACCAGGTATACAAACACACAGATTAGCCAGATGAGTTTCTTGAGATTTCCTGTAGAACACACAAGCAACAGTCTCTGCTCGGAGTCGAGTCTGATTGCCATGTTCATTCATTTGACCCACCCAGGCTAACAGGCTTAGCACTGACACAGCTGATGTTTTAGTGAGAGTAATATCCAGAAGTTCTATGAATTAATAAGAGAAAATGGATTCAGTTAAAATGGCCAACATCATATGCACCAATAATACATACATATATACTGTACATCTACTATGTAGGATTTAGTGGCAGCTGGGAGTAAATTTACACATTGCATTCAACTGAATGAATAAATTCCGCAAACAAAAACAGTGGTACAACATGTAAGATGACCCACCAAGGCAACAGTTTCTTTAAACATTTTATTTCATTTAATTTCATGGATCCCTCTTAATTCTTCAAACTGGATGCTTTAAAGTATAACTACAATACCCCCCAATCTGTCATTTCAGACTGAAGTTTCATTTTTGTGACAGAGTTGCCAGCAGTTCCAGTTTGAAGAAAACCATTAAAGCTTTTAGAGATGTGAGTTTTGAAACTGGCCAAGTGTGACAGAGACGTATGTTCCAGAGTCTGTGTCAAAACCGCAGGATTTAAAGGAATAGGTCAACATTTTGGGAAATCCTGCACAAAACTGAAGAGTAACTTCTTTGACTCTTATCATTTCCATGAGGTTGCCAGGCAACCAGCGATTGATTTGGCCTGGGTCACTTTGATTTGATGTGAAGACTCAGTACCCCTGATTTAATTCAGAGTTACGAAGTCGGGCTGTGTTTCCCATTTATATTTTCTTGTGTTGAGTTTATTTGGATCTGATTAAGTTTGGTTTGGCTGGCTGAGGGATGAAAACAGGACTGGAAAGCAGCAGAGAACCTATGTTAGGCCTCAGGTTACGCTGTTGAGGTGATTTAAATAACATTGCCTGTCTCTCGTTTCATTAATACACTTTCCCTCTCTCACAGAGCCTCGGGGCATAGTGCTACGGCAGAAACTGAATGAAATTTTGTTTTTCAAAATGAGCAGCATACTGGAAAGTGATGGTAATCTCAGATGTAGAAATTGGAAAAGTCAGCACAGCAAATGCATCAGCAGCTTTCCTCCAGATAAACATGCAATACTGATTCTCTGTCAGAACAGGTCATATTTTATGTATTTGTTTTAAAGATTGTGATATTGTGCTGCAGTGCTCTTCAAATATGGAAGATAGGACTTTTGCCTGTAAATGAACATTAATGATGAGTGACACTGACATACTCTCACTGTCTGGTCACCTGTTAAATCTGGTCTTAATTGGATGGATGTGTGTGTGTGTGTGTGTGTGTGTGTGTGTGATTGCTGTTACAAACACTTTGCAGCTGTCTCTGTGAATTACTTTGTTTCCTCGCGTCTGTTCAACTTACTCATGATGTTAAATTTAAAGAGCCGGAAAATAGATGCATCAACTCAATTGCTTATAGATGCTTGACACTGTTTTCCTTTTATTACCATAACAGAATAGGAGCAAATAACAAATAAAAAAATAGTAAAGGGTGGTGCAGGCCGAGAAATATCTGCTATACTGTTTTTAAAATGCAGTGGTTTACAGTCACTCTTCTGAACAATTCAGTTGAGTGTGAATGGCGCCGACATCAGGAAGACGGATACCTTCATAAAAAAAATGCCTCTACTGCCATATGAAAAGCAGCAGGAAATAAAGTGGAGTTTGAATTGCTAAGGACTGTGGTGAGGAGACATCTGTGATCATTATTAACCTACTGTGGGGATGGATGGACGATGGATGGATGGATGGATGGATGGATGGATGGATGGATGGATGGTGGAATGAGCACCTCTTCACAAGCCCTTGTACTTCATGCAAGTATTTGTCATCTCCACACAATAATTTCTGCATCTGTATTAAAATGAGAAAAACATTTACAGAGTGGATAGTCAATTGGAGTTGTTTTTTATGTTTATTCATTTTTTAAAACTCTGGCAATGGATCTCTCTTAATCCTATGCACTGATCCTTTAACCTGTTACATCTAGCAATGTGGGTCTACATCTTCAACAGGTTACTTCAAAATAATAAAGACTGCTTTGCTTTGAGCTTCCTCTCTCATATGAAATATAATCAGCTATGACTGTAATGAGTTCTGCAAATTATCCATGTAATTTTTTTTTAAAATAAATGCGTTGTGTGGTTAGAGCCAGAAGCAAATAAATGTAGATATACCACAGAACATGCTGAGAGGATACAGTTACACAATGATCTAAATACCATGATTGTGATGGTCATGGTGTAAAACTACAAAATTCAATCTACAGTCACAAGATTTAAAAGAAAAAGAGCACAAATGTTTACAATTTTAGGAGCTGAGTATTAAAATTCAGGTGGTGAAGGACGGGAATCCTTTTGGAAATAAACTCTTCACACACATTTAATCTCATGCCTCAGTAAATATAAACCAATATAAAGGTACTGCAGCTGCCCATGAACAATGGCAAGGACATGAAGTCAAAAATATCACACTGTGGGAAAGTCGTTCAAAAAAAGTGCCTCCTGAAAAAAAATTTTTCAATGCAAATACTTTCATGAAACATCCCCAAACCTCAAGCCCCCGATCACTGCTCTGTACATCACCAGTCAAAACATCTGACATTTTAGTGTTGGTTTAAGTGACAAAAGATGAGGAGACAGATGATCTGAGACGGATTGAAATGGACATGAAAAGAAGGTAACCCCAGATGAAAAAAGAGGAAGGTGATGGAAGGCAAGTGTGAGTGTGTGATAAAGGCTTGAACTGCTTTAAAAGAGGTGGCACATTGCTGCAACAGCTGAGGAATTTCATTAAGAGACTTTATATTTTGTGGTTTAAGCTGCCCCTAATCAGCATAATCCCTGTCCAAACAAGAGATAATGAATCTTCTCTCTCAGGATTGGGTTAGATAGAGCAAAGCACGGTGCCAGTGAAGTGCACAAATTATTGGATTTAGATTACGATGGGCCTATTTTAATGGGTTTTAAGTAATACCACAATGTTAATGAAAAGTTGCCCTGGGCTTACATTACTCTCTCTGTCTCTCTATTTATGTGTGTACTTGCATGCAGGAAAAAGAGAGAAAGAAAGAGAGCGGGTTGGTCGATAATCTCTACTTGTCGTGCACATGGAAGGACCCACTATTGTGATGCTTTTATGGCCCTCTCATATGTGCTATATGGGTGGATTTGACTGTGTTAGACCAATGCACAGTATTATATAAGTCTGCTTATTTATATATGTATTCAATCTTAAATTGACTTTTTCTCCTCCAGATTGTTCCGCAGACATACGCAGCACTCACAACACATTAACTAAACTCTTTCATGTTAGTTTTTTCTGCGCTGGCAGAGCTCCATCTTGTACAGTTTCTAATGACCTTGGATACATTTATGCTTGTTCAGCTCAGTAAATGTAAATGTAAATGTTTCTGCATTGTATATATATTCACCAACCAGTTCTTTAGATATTGTGTGTTCCTAATATTGTATTAGGATTGCCCAGTGGGGTCTTTTGCATTCCATATTTGTTGCCTCTCTATCATCCTGAGCCAGTCTGGCCATTCTCCTCAGACACATGGCATTAATAAGGCATTTTCTCGTGCATATTTTCTCCTTTTCAGACCTCACTGTTTCAGTAAATCTAAGAGATGGTGGTGCGTGAAAATCCCAGTAGATCAGCTGTTTCTGAAATACTCAAACCAGCCCGTCTGGCACCAACTACTATGCCATGTTCAAAGTCACTTAAATCACCTTTTTTCTCCATTCTGTTGCTCACTTTGAACTTTACCAGATGTCTATATGTGTAAATGCATGTAAAATGAGTTGCTGCCATGTGTTTAGTTTGGTATTGCTTATGCTCTGCGTTATGTCTATGTTCTTTATTCTTTTGAACAAGATGAATACCAGAAAATAAAGAAAAAAAAGATACAGAGGGTTAAGTTGGTTTATTCATCCAGATGCTGGATTGAAAGACAGACATCATGCAGAACAACAGAAATAAATCTTAATCAGTTCTTGTGTATGTGTTGGCTATATTAATAGACTGTACTTAATACAGGCTTTTTCTATGGAACCACTTTTATAATGTCATGGAGGTCAGCACAGTGAGAACAGATGCACTGCACCTGTTATACAGGATTAAGAAAAACAGTGTGAACAAGGTTGACTCATCCTTTCAATTCCTCTGGCTCAATCGAGTCTTCATTATATAAAATCAGCCAACCTTGGTCTCTAAAGACCAGTTTACATGCACATGCACTCACTGCCACTCTGTTCAGCAAAGCAGTGCCAGTTAATCAAAGCAGAAATATCTCAGCCTTCGCATCAAAATTAATAAACGCAGACAGCAAAAACTCAGACAACCTTTCAAGTAGTTCTTCTGTCTGACCCCCCACTGCACCTTCTCCTCATGAAACAAAGAAGTGGAAAATATGAAAGAAATGGGAAAGAATAGAAAACAATAAAGAGCATTAGCTACTTTACTGCATAATAACAGATAAGTCGAAAAGAAGCGCTGGACTGGCAGATGTTGGCAAAATAAGAGAGAGAGAGAGAGAGAGAGAGAGAGAGAGAGAGAGAGAGAGAGAGAGTAAGATGCAGACTGTGATGAAAGCAGACATGAACATGATCTCTTGTGGCCTCAGTCTGCCTCATGCACATACAGTAACCCTGACTTACATCCAGCAATCAGGATGGCCTGGGAGGAAACTGCTGCAATGTGAGTGGAGAGCTCTGCCTGACAAAATAATAACTGGTTGTTTCTATTTTTGTGGAACTCCTCCTCAAAAAAATAAATACAGGAAAAAAAAACAGTGGTCATAAAGAACGGAGACAGTGACCTTGTCTCTTAATCATTAAAAATCCCCGTTTATTTTGGTATTTGCAGGAAATGTTCACTTCAGTGTGAAAATGTGCTCCTTCTCTGCCTTTAAGTTGCAGATATTCAACTTAGCTGTAAATGTAGAATACCTGAGATGCGGCAAACTATGATGAGCATTTTTAACTACTTTTTGTCATTTTGATAAACTACATGCTTAACTTGCCATTTAAAATATGTCATCAGTGGACAAAATAAGTCCAGTTTCATTACATTTAGCCTTATGATCAAACTTTAATCAGAATAGTGAGGCCTAAATGTAAAGGCCACATCCTGCAATTGAAATCCACTACAAGAGAAACAGCATAAAATAATATGCAAGAATCAATCTATAAGATAAACAAGATGAAACATATGTATATGTACTGCATTAAATCAAATAACCACATAAATGGGGTAAAACACCCCACTTATTATTGATAAGCACTCACTTTTTTTTTTTAAATTAATGATTAAAATATTTATTTTGTGCCCATTATTGAATAAACAGTTGTGTCTCTATACTGTAATGGGGGCGTTGGAGGGGTTTCCTTGTCTTCATCATATCACTTGTTCTCTCTCTGCATGTGAACATTATCTCCTGCACCTTTTGCCACCATCTGGTTGACAAACATACAGCAGCTGCATCAGGGTTTGTGTGCAAAGATTTAGCTCATTCAGTTGATGTCAGAGAGATTCTCCTAGATGTCTCGGGTACAGTATGTGATGCCGTCGCTTGCACGTCACCATCATTAATTACCAAGACATCAAACCACAATCACACAGAACCTTCTAATAATGAAACAGCGAGAGGTGTGAAGCTCCAAGTTCTCTCATTTCGCTAATTACTGCACACCTCCCTCCTGTGTCAATTACAACTTATTGATGAAGACCCCAGACGTTTCATCCTAATAATTAACAGGGTAATAATGCAGCTTCCCATGTGCTCGCTGGGTTCAACTGTTACCTGTGTTGATTCCTGTGTGTAACAGTGACAGGCTGGTGCTACATTACGCCAGGCTGAGAAACAGACGTGGCTGTTTTGGATGAGAGGAGTGGGACCAATCCAGACCAATGGCAAAGGAAGTTAACAGAAGACATGTTGTGCCTTAGCATTAAGGGCAGCAACTAAGGCGGGGAAGAAAGGCAAGAGTGTTGGCCTATGAGTAGGTCAAGAGGTCAAGTGGGAATAAGGGACAAGTGTGTGGTTAAAGATTATAAACCAAAACTAAGCCCATTTATGTCATGAAGGTTTTATACAATACAACGTCACATATGGCTGCAACCTGCTGCTCAGGATGCAGCTACTCTAGTCTAGTCTGTCACAGAAAGGACTGAAATTGATGAGTGACAAAGTCCAATTCTCTTTTTTGCCAATGCATCCAAAACCCAAACTCAGACTTTCCATGAAATCCAGCCCCTTTGGGATATTTTGAAAGAGACATAAACAGACCCAGCACATTTTCCATTGGCCTAATACACTTATAATAACACTCTGTGGAAATACCAGCAGATTGGGAAAGAAAAGCAAAGAAAGTTTCAAAGTTTGCTCTTAACCTTGGAGACAGAAGCTGAAAAAACACTCCCACCTTAAAAGAAATGGAAATGTTGTCATCTCCATTTTCAGAATAGCTTTGTCTGCCGCAGAAATCGTGTTGGATAAGATAAAATTCCACTAAGATGAGAACCAGCAACAAAATAGTTAAATGAAAAGTAATTGGCACTTTATAAAATATGTCACGTCCTGCTTGGACTTTTGGACTTTGTCACTCATCAATTTCAGTCCTTTCTGTGACAGACTAGACTAGAGTAGCTGCATCCTGAGCAGCAGGTTGGAGCCATATGTAACGATGTATTGTATAAAACCTTTATGACATAAATGGGCTTAGTTTTGGTTTTTAATCTTTAACCCCACACTTCCCACTTGACCTCTTGACCTACTCATAGACCAACACTCTTGCCTTTCTTCCTCCCTTAGTTGCTGCCCTTAATGCTAAGGCACAACATGTCATTTCTGCCGTTTTTATAATTCTGCTGCTGTATTTCTCTTTTTTTATTGTAAAGCACTTTGAAATGCCTTGATATTGAAATGTGCTATATAAATAAACTTGCCTTGCCTTGCTGCATATACATCTGTGTTTGTACATGAGTATTAAATCAATAAGGCATTGGTCACATTTTATTTTTCAGAACTTAAGAATTGATTAAAACCATCCAATGAAACATGATGACTGACAAAATGCAGACTAAAGTAGGTCTCACTTTACCTGTGACAGGCTTTGTTTCAGTCCCCGTACAGAGAACCCTATGGAGAGACACAGTATTGTGGATGCCGATCTGACAAGACAAATTAATCTGTTAAAAAAAGAACCAAAAATGGTCCTTTCTAATGTTTACACCCGCTGTGTGTCCAGATTAATTACACAAGGCACAGGAAGTATGCATCCAGGGACAATGTAGTCATTTGTCTCCCTGAACTCACACACTCAAGAAAGGATGTCATGAGGTTATATCTGGGTGTATGTTTACGTGTGGAAGTTGTATTGCAGGAAGTTCATTAACGCCTCATTGCCGTATGAACCATTCAGCACAAAACAGCTCACCAGGACGTGAACTGCATGCTGGGAGCTTAACCAGAGGGAGAGTGTACACAGTGTGGAGCACAGAAGAGACAGAAAGCAACTATCAAAGAAAATCTGGAAACATAATCTCAGAATAAATTACACCTACTGTTCCCATTGTCTATTTGTGAAAATTATTAATACCCAGTGTTTTATCATGCTTCAGTACAACTACGCATAAATAGTTTGTGAAAATGTCTAGAAATGATTCACTTTCCATGATTCAGGTACTTCTTCCTTCTGGAGATGTTTTTCAGTACAGTGCATTCAGAATGTGATGTCCACTGCAAGGAAGCCACCAAAATCGCCACCTACACATTTCCTTGGATCATAACCGAACGTATACCCTGAAAAGATTTAATCATAATTTGTTCTTAACTTTTTGATTTATGCTGCACACAAACAAAGAGAGAAACAGACCACTTTTGGCAAAAAACATAACCTGTGGAATTGCCCCACCAAGGCCATATACCTGACTATTTTATGACTTGTTCTTATTATTTATTTATTTGTAAAATTGGGTGAGGCTCCTTCTATTTTTGAATTGGCTGAATTTATTAGATTTGGTAAGGCACTGTTCCAGGATGATGTGTGAGAGCTTCACCGGTATGTGTATATGTTCAACCTGGTTTTCCTTATGTTGTGGGGACATAATTCTGTTTACAGTCACATTATGGGGACTTATCTTACTTAAGGGAACAAAAATCAAGTCCCCAAAATGCAAATTACTACATTTTAAGATGGAGACATGTTTTAAAGTTAAGTGTAGAGTAAGTCTCCCGGAAAGTCAATACAATGTCCTCTGAAGTCATGGAAACCAGTGTGTGTGTGTGTTACAGAGAACAGATCTAGAATGCAGTGAGACACAGGTGTATTAAATTGGGTCAGCATTTTCATTTCCCAGGGTGAACAAACGCACACACAAACAGAATAGTACTGTTTCAAACCACACCAAGATACAAACATTTCTTTGCAACAAAAAAGAAAATAGACACACACTCTTAAAGTATGCATGCATGCACATACACATGAACACTTCCTAAAAAAGAAAGATGAGGAGTTATGTTTACAACATAAAATTTGCCAGTGTGAATCACACCGAAGAGGTTGCTTGTGTGTTAAGTATGGGATTGTATTTTTATGCCAAGGGTTCAAAACACAGGGGAGACAGGTCAGATGAAGGTCAAACTTTCTCAAAGAGACATGAAGTTGCATAGAAGGGAGTTTTGACTTTGCAGGTTTATGTGTGTGTGCGCGCCTGGGTGTGTGTGTGTGTGTGTGTGTGCACGCACGCTTCGGTCTGACTGATTATTGCATCACTGGTTACCATAAAAAGTGATCCATGATAACAATAGAGCTCTGGTAGCTGATGCCGCGCAACCAAAACAACGCCATTTTGGCAGGAAGTGACACTGTTCACATTCATATGACACTGAACATGAAAATTTGGCGCAACTGATGCATTGCACTGATCTCGCAAATTGTGCTGATTGTCCCGAGCAGACCAGCCAATGCATCTGTGCATTGACCTTGTATGTAAACTCGCCATGCCCGGTGTAAACACAGCATTAACCTGAAGTGGGCACTCGTACCATTTTTTTTTCAATAGGTTTTTTTCCTGCCAACATGGCAGTACGATGTCCAGGGCTCTATACACAGCAGTAGCAAGGACGTACGGTCCAGGAGGAACAGAAAAGCTGGAAGTTAGCAACTAAACAGCATGTACCCACATTTATTCACATACATATAAGAGGCAACACTTGCCTGAAGAAGAAGATCCATCCAATGAACTCCATGGACATTATGCAGTTACTTGGTGTCTGGTGCTCATCTTGCTAATTATTTGACAGCAACTAACAGAAAAGTCACTAAGGCCATAGGCATTCCTCAGAGCAGAGATTTGACACAGCATCTAACATGAAAACACAGCTGTAACTAACAACATTAAATGCTGCATTCAATGTAGGTGTTCCAGCTGCAGCTGTCTCCTCATACACACCCATTGGCTTTGAATTAAAGAAAAGTGTTCAGTGGTGTTATCAGCTTCATCTGTGCTTTTTAGGTTTAAGGGTTTCACTGTGAATAAAGTCTACTGGCTGAGAGCTGACTGGGTCTAAAGTGGGAAGTGCAAACAGAATATTAACGACAAGAAAACATCTAATCATTAAACTGACTTCAAATGCAACATGGGAGCTCGTGTTTATGATGTTGTGTATTTGGGGTTCAAATAGTGAAGTTCGGACAGTGACGCGGCTGCGATATAGCATTATAAATGCTATAATGATGTAATGAGTAGAAAAGGTATAATAATATAAAGCAGGTGTCTCCAACTCAAATGGCCCGGGGGCCAATGAGCGTCTAGTCTGGACAAGAGGGGCCAGTCTAGAGTATAAAACAACTGCTCAGTCAGATAAAACGTTAACACGCTATTCCATCATCATAATAATTTTACTAACTAAAATGATGATGATGTTTAACAGAATTTCAAAGTAAAGGTCTTTGTTTTAATACTGAATGGTCTGCAGTTTGTGATTAAAAACCAATATTTATGATGCAAAATGAATCTATAAATAAAAACAGACCGAAATAAGTAAATAATAACTGAAATTAAAATATATAGTTCGTATTAAAATCACTTGATAGAATGGATTGATATAGTACACATTAAGCACACTGTAAATTGACTAGTCTCACACCCGCTTAACTAATTAATGCTACTGAGCAAAACAGTTTGAGCTGCATTGGTGCATTGTGCAATGTGTACTATTTGCAGCTGCTAAACAAAGGAAGAACATTTTCTTAGGTTTTCTTTGAAAGCTAGACACTCCTGAGGGACATAATGACTTGTGCTTTCCAATACAAAGAGATAAATATCAGAGAAAAGCCAGAAATTATTCTTATGATTCCTCAAGAACTATGCTCTCTTGAAATAAACAAATTAAATTTCTCTCAATCGCACTTATTTTTTACGCGCGCGCACACACACACACACACACACACACACACACACACACACACACACACACACACACACACACACACACACACACACACACACACACACACACAGTATCCAGCTGCTAGACCGTGTCACTCCGCACAGGTGCCTTAAGAACTATAGAATTCCATTCATCAGTGTGAGCATGCAACCTGCAACAACTGTGCACTCAAAAACAACTGTGTGTGTGTGTGTGTGTGTCTCACTCACACACACACACTGAGAGAGACAGAAACAGCTGCACTCTGATGAATGCCCTATATTCATTCCACAGGAAGCTGGTTCATCTGTCACTACTGATGCAACCCTTCCACTCTTCCCCTTCAAAACACACACACACACACACAAAAAGCCCAGTTCTCTTTCTCTGATTAGACTCCCAGCTGGTCTCTGCGACAAATGCTCCTTTGATGCATCTTCCCAGGGGCCAAAGCCACCATCAGCACTGTCCTCCTCCTCCTCCTCCTCCCCTTCCTCCCTTTCTCTTCTCGGCTCTTTCCAGCTCCGTGCTTCCTGCATGACATTAAAGTCACTTCCAGCAGCCCCGTCATGAAGCACTACTCCCCTCTGTCCTATTCAGCAGCAGCTCTGTCCTAAAGCAAGAGGATGAGAGAGTCATTTAACGGAAGATTTGTCCTCATCAATTGAAAGTTTTCTTATTTCCTGCAGAGTTGCCAATCTGAGTTGCAAGGAGATGTCCACCTCAAAGTCCTTTGTTCATATTACTGCACCAGCGTGAACCTGATTGTGAATAGGGTGGAACTGTACATCTGCACTGCTCCACTTTCACAGTGTGAACGCAGCAGCCTTGTCTCACCTTCCTACGGGTCATAAGTCATCAGGAAGCCTGTGGGAGAGTTATAAACCACAGTGCTATAATTGAGACAAAAAAAAAAAAACTACAGCAAAGACTCACCAGTTTCACAAAGGAGGTGATAATAATTACCCACTGAAATAGAACATTGCTGTTTTAGAAGTCAATTTTTCTGTTGCCTCTGCTGGTTTATTTATATGCACCTGACTCTCCCAGTAACCCTGAATGATGTGTTTGATGATCTGGGAGGATGAGCAGCATTGTGCAGAAAATGTCTTACACTGACAGCACAAAATAAGAAAGAAAACACAAAAGGCCTCCAGTTTGTTTTCATGAATTTATTTTTCTAGCTGCACTTGCCATATTGATAGCAAGTTGATAGCAGCACAGAAACACCTCTCTGCATCCAACTGGCATATGTGCACAAAAATATGGAAGAGAGGCCAAATTAAGGTGAAAAGAATACATACTTGTGATGGGATTATGCTTCTGTACTGTTTCAGCCTGTAAAATAACAAAGACTGTGTTAAGGTGAACAGCAACAGTTATACATTTTACATATTAGGCATAAAACTTGTCAGACTGTGTTGTGGAAATTGATAAGATATAACTAATTTAAGCACAAATCTAGATAAAGGAGTTTGTTGCCATTTGTCTCTCATTGGTTGGGATCCCAGAGTGCAAAATAACATTATGACTGTCAGTATGTGTTTTTCTTTAGCTTTATTATAAAACAGCTGGTAGAACACTTCCCTTTGCTTAAAACAGGGATTAGTGGATGTGACATAATTCAGATATGACCATTATTGTATGTATTATTATTCCACTAAATGAGGAAAGGATTCATTACATACTTATGCCTGAAGAAATGTATATTCACTTTATTTGGCAATAATAACACTGTTAAAAAACTCAAGAAACACAAATAGATTAATTTGTGATAAGTGCTGTTGGATTAAACGTACACTAAACAGAGACGATGAAAAAAAGTGTATTTAATCATGTGTCACTTTCTGTCATCTTCAAAATCGTCATGACTACACAACAGTCAGTTAAATAGGAAAGGTCTTGACACTCCACGGAAACCAAATAATGTTAAGTATGTTGTACTACATCAGAGTCAGTGCACACGGCTCACTCATCATGACGTGCAGCTTCGAGCGAGCGGTCGACCTCAGGGTGCCGAGTTCACCATGAGCAGACACGGACATGCCTACACACGACTGTTTACCGTCGGCCTCCGTTAAAATGAATCAGTCTCCACATGGTGACGGATCCGTTTACAGTAGAGGTGTGGAACGTTTAACCTAATGCCACACTTCTTCATGTCATCTGTCGTGCAATGATGGCTCACGGTGCAAAAATGACTCACCAGACTAAACTGGTACAAAATCCCGAGGAATTATATGCACGTTGTTCCCCTGCCCAGATAGTCAGAGAGAAACGTGACCATCGAATGCTGTTTCCACAGATACATCTTAAACCAAGTGACCCCCACTGAATGTCAGAAGAAAGGTCTTCTTCTCCCTTCAACAAATTATTAAGCCAGTGGAGAATGTTTGTATTTTATGTCCTGCAAATGCACCTACCTGACTTTTGAATGTACCACAAACCACTGCACATCCACAGAAGTTATAGCACGGATAAAGAAGCAAAGGACCAGTCCAGGTAGAGCAGTCAGAGGGAAGCTTGTAAATATGGTTCTTTATTGCACACTTGACATTTTGTTTTTCTTTTCTTTTCTTTTTTTTTTTTTTTTTTTTGGTGTGAGCAACAAAAAATGGCATTACATGTTTTACACCCTATTCATGTCTCTCAGTCTAACCCTCTATATAAAAAACAATAACACAAAACAAAATAAAAGCTACTTCACATAAAAACTTACAACCTGACAAAAAAAATAATAGTGCACCACTATATAGAGGAGGAAATTACAGTATATATCATACTAGTATAATTTTAGGAAAAATTGTATTAAACCTCTGAATGCATATTCATCACAGTTAAAAAAAAAAAAAAAAAAGGTAAGAAAAACTATTAAGGCCAATTTTTTTTCTTTCTAATTCTGCATTTGGTAACATTTGCCCTTCAACCACCTGAGTGCTACTTCGCTGAGACCAATACTGGTTGGTTGACCTGCCGTTTAACTCATTGGAGGAATGTTTGTTAAACAGAACAGAAGAAAAATGAAAGATTGACAGGTCATAAAGGTTAGTTAGTAGATAAATACACTGAATGCCCTGCGACAGATTTGGAGATGCACTGAGAACTCGGCCAGTGATGGCAGCAGTATGTCAACAGCCACTTCCTGCATACTGTGGTCCGATCAGAAAAAATTCTCAGTGGATCAAATTAAAAAAAAAAAAAAGAAGCAACCATTAAGCCAAAGTTTAATGGAGGGAAACACCAGTGACCAAATTCCTCACTTTGGTCATTCTTTCCCAGTTTCTTTTAAATATCAGATACACTGCACATAAAGAGCGAGAGAGAGAGAAATAGAGTGGGCATGTAATTTTTTGTGCTTTTTGGTGAGAGTGAGACAGAAAATTGACAGCAAATGATGTATTAGAAAAATATATTTTAGAAAAAGGCACTTTTGCATCCTCACAAAATATTTAGGCAGTGCTTGCAAGTCTTAAAAAAAAATCTCTTCGGTAATATCAGTTTTCAAAGCGAGGTACTGAAAACATCTGTGACATTTAAAAGGCGAGGCTTGAGACGGAGTGAATAAAACCAGTGCTAATGGATGGACTTGATCATGAAGGCACACAGGAGTCTATCAACAAGTTGAATGGCAAAACTGTGCATTCATGAACTGAAATCTCCAAATGTTTTTTTTTTTTTTGCTAGATCAAAGACACAAAATATTAATTTCAGATGATGTTAGACACTTTTAATCCTTATTTTTCTACTGAGATGTGAAGAAGATTACATCACTTGTTTTTGTTGTGTGGGGGAGACCCTACATAATAAGGATTAAAGAAGTTAATGAGTGAGTGTGTGTCAGTGTCAATACCTTTAATAAGTGGGAGGAGAAAGGAGGCTGAATAGAGGGAGGAGAGCTGAATGGAGTCAAGGATGAAGTCACTGACATAGTTGTAGAATTAATAATACGCAACGGCAGTGTTTGAGACGAAACCCCCCCCCCCCAAAAAGAAAAAAGAAAAAAAAAAAAAAAAAAAAAAAAAAATTAAAATAAAAACAATAAATACTAGCTAGCTGATCCGAACACCATATCAGCAGTTGGCACTGGAAGGAACAGCAAGGTCGTTTTGATTCCTAAGTACTTCATATTGGCATGGTGATGCTGGTGTGTGTCTAAGCATAATAGATGCTCCCAAACGGCCCAGTATTAGCTGTTATATCAATAAGCTGAATGGGAGAAGTGTTCACCAAACTGACAGCAGCTGGTGATAACCGTTATGCTGCTATCAGCATAACAACAGTTTTAGATGATCACGCACTTGCTGTTGTGTATAAAAGTGTCCTCAGTATCTGTTGTAAATAACTCCCAACATGGATAAGGTGAGGTGATGAGATGTTCTGCTCCACAGTATAAACATTCAAATTAATCCTTTTGAGATGATTCATGTGTTGTATTTTTACACAGATTAAAACTAGCACTATGCTAAGTGACGCTTAGAGAAAGAGGACGTCTGTGCAAAATGGATTTTTATCTTTCAGGGATTATAGGGTTTTTTTTTCCGACTCTGTGAGAGAAACCTTTGCCTACAGATGGATAACCTCTTTAATCAGAGCAGGCTTTGTTCAAGAAGGGACCGCTAACCCAGAAGTTACCCACTGACCTCACATAACATGTAGTTTGCAATCCTGCTACGCTTCCTGCCGCCTCACGAGGTCAGTGACACAGAGGGACAGGACAACCAACAAGAGAGTTGTCTCGAACAGAGACGACGAGACACAGCAGCATTTCAAACTGAGCGGGGAGGGCAAGTATGAAGGGTGTCAGCAGATTTCTCCAGCACAGAGGTGAGAGCGCGTGAGCGGGAGGTGAGGGACGCTTATCAACTCGTGCACTTTCCAGTTAGGTTTGTGTTTGTGTGTGCGTGCGCGTGTGTGGAGTAATCGTATGTGCACAGATGACTAGTGCCTGCGTTTATGTGTGTGTGTGTAATCAGTAAGTGTGAGTGGTGGCCAGACACCGGTTTTAATGTGTTAGTCCGTGAACCAGACCAAGGTAATACATTCATGAAACTGGTTAAAAACACAAGACAAAATATCAGCAAGTTAGTAAAATTCTTACTAAGAATGTTTTATTAAAATAAATGCCAAGAGGTTAATAAGAAAAATAACAGCATACACCATGAAAACTAAATGCAAGCATGTAAAAATACTTATGACAAGAAAACTAATAAAGTAGCTAATGAGTTAAACAAGCTGGGAATTGGCAAGAAAAACAAAACAAAACAAAATATAACAGGAAAAAGGCAACACTCCCCACAAGAGACAGTTTTCAAGATCTAAAAGAGAAGGGGGGAGGAGGAGGAGGAGGAGAGGGCTGTTTTGGGGGGCAGTAGCAGTGGGTTTCATTAAAAAAAAGCACTCGGAAACATGATTAATATACATATAAAATGAGATTAGAAAAATACATTATAAACCTGTAACAATGGCTGTTAATTACATTATCATACATGTAGTAGGCAGGCCAGAGAGAATACGGTAGGTATAGAATTAACCTTTCACCTGATGGACTTATCCAGCCTTTCACAATGACACAGCAAGTTGTAACATTGCAGAGGGAAATTTTTTTCTTAATACTGT
Source organism: Brachirus orientalis (assembly GCA_016785285.1). Taxonomy (NCBI): domain Eukaryota; kingdom Metazoa; phylum Chordata; class Actinopteri; order Pleuronectiformes; family Soleidae; genus Brachirus; species Brachirus orientalis. The sequence continues at coordinate 2,156,775 of JAFBJR010000096.1, forward strand.
CAAATGCTGAATAGCCATCTCTTGCACTTTAATATTGCATTTCAATTGAATAAAATAACACTGAAAAAAAGAAAGAAAGAAAAAATCATTGACCTTTCCGTGTAACAGCATGATGAAAGCGCTATGGATAGAAAAACAAACTCAAGGGTAATATTAGGATCTAATTTTTCAATTCAATATGATGAGTTTATTTTACCTTCTAGTGATAACCTGTCAAATTGTTTCAATAATTGAAAACTGTTTGTCTGTGAAAATGATTACTGGTCAGAATTTAAAACAGTGACATGGACTTAATGTTTGCAGCTGTTGAAACAAACAGGTATAATGCCGACAGGAACAACCCCGACTTTAGCTATTTTTGTTTAAATTGTATATATTTTTCTCAGCTCATGATCAAAACATGTTCTGGCAGACTACCACATCGCTATTGGCAGTTCCATTCGTGCGAGGAAAGTAGTCACAGTCTCTGGGGAAAAAAAAATCAATACAATATTTCATATGGTCAATTAAATCTTAACAAAAAGGGAACAAAGTCTGCTCATATAGCAGAGTAAAGGGCCATCAGGTAAAGAAAAAGAAAAAAAAAAATTCAGGAAGACAAAACCATGGCACATATTTTAGCTGGTCGAAACGACTGCTATTCTTTTTGCATAGAATAACTTCGGTAACACCACAATATGGTGGGAGCTACCCTGCTCAACTATTCAGAGCATGTAACACTAGCCATTCCTCTCTGCGCCAACTTGGTGGGTGCTGGATATTACTGAACACAAGAGGAACACTCGGAAAAACAGAAACCACTGTTGATAAGGCACTTTGATTTGATCCTTTGAAAACTCTTGGGGCATTTGTCTCGCTTTGATCCTCGCTAACTTTCCGAGGGTTATGACTGTTTTGTCTATGTCTTCCTTTCAAATCATATCCAAGGTAACACAGCACTTTTCCCTCACCCACTCAGTATTTCTGTTTTCCCCATATACTGTTTTAAACATTTTTTTTAAGTCAGATTTTGTAAATGCAAGTATCAAAAGCTAAAATTGCCAAAAATAGATTCTTTTTTCTCTACTCCAGCACCCTGTAAAATTATCTATTTTTTGTTCTCTTCTGTATTTGTATAAGCATTGACAGATATCTACATTTTTATATATTTATATGTATTTATATATATATATATATATAAGACGTATGTATAAAGCAATTTGAACAGGCAGGCATGGCTTTCACATCCTATTTTTTCTTGAGAGAGTTCAACAAAAAATTGTAGGGCACAGGATTCTAGACTATGATCACGGGGAGGTGTGACACATTGTGGATGCGCTTTTTGGATGGTTTGGCATGTTGTGAAAATAAATGTTTCATCACTAAAATAATTATAAATTGCAGGAGGGCTCAGATTATGGCCACTTACTAGAAAATGTTTAAATTGTGTTAAAAATTAAATGAAATCCCAACAAAAGCAAATTGGCCAAATGGTGAGATGCAAAAATAAAATAAATCATCACCCATTTGGCAACATGCCTGATGAAACAGATATACCTAAAAAAAAGAAAACTTTCATGTAGCAAACTGTAAGTGCCCTTCTCTCTAGCATTGTACTGTAATTGAGTAGCCTGTTGATTTAGTGTTACTTGCCATAATTGTGTTCACCTAGTCAGAAAAATATGGAGCACAAATGGGTCAAAAATCTTCTTAATGACCGGCTGTCTGTTCCAGCTGAAGGCAGGCACCACAAATTCACACCCTTTACTCTAAAATCACAAAGAGAGCCCTGTTGGACTAATGCATAATTGCAGATATATAATTCATTGAAAGAAAACCTTTGGCTATATGTGCACACTTAATACTTTTTTTTGTCTTTTTTGATCACAGCTCAGCTAACTCATCGAGATATTTTCTAAATACATCAGGCACTGTAAAATGAATGTAGTGTGGATGGGGATGTAGCAATGGACAGTAGCTAATAAGCACTGCTCCAATGTCCCCAAAGCCTCAGCACACTCTACTATCATTGTAGTATTAAAAAAAAGAACACACACACACACATTCACACACACACACACACAAACCCATCAGCCCAATTTTGACCTTCCCATCTTGCCCTTCATAATTTTTGTTTTTCAGCCTGCTATAAACATCAGATTGCATTTTGTTTTCCAAAATTTGACTACCTGCCTTCTATTGGCTTGTCAATTCAAGCAAAGCTAAGTAGTCAAAAAAAAATGAACAACAAAGAACAAACCAAAAATCAAGTGGAGAAAATGACTCAAAAGTAAAGCCAACTGAACAAAAAGACAGAGGAAAAACAAAAACAAAAAACACAAATCATAAAAAGCTCCTTTAGCCATCATTTCAGCCATGCTTTTTAAAAACAGACAGAAAGCTGTTTTGAGATGCACACCCAGAATGTGTCAGCTCATAATTACATCTTAGAGCTCAACAACTGCACTACATGACAGAAATTAAACAAGTTAATGTGAGTGTATGTTCTCTTTCCTTCTGTTTCTTTTTCTCTCCCAGTAGATGGGTGGTGTGACAGGGTGGGAGCAGGAAGGGGACCATGGTTTTTTTTTTCCTTTTTCATTTACAAGCAGAGAGGAGCACATTTTAGGGGATAATGCCATTTTTCTCAAACCAAAAGGTTTGCATCAAATAGATATTGAAGTTTGACTCATACAAGTGAGGTCATCAAATCAGAGCACTTAAAGGAGGGTGGGTGTGTCGGGTGGGGTGGGGTGGGGTCTTTATTGCTATATAATTCAGTGCAGATTCATGAGTAATACCACAAACGCATCCACCCAATATATGATTCATGAAGAAAAAGAAAGAGAAAGAATGGGAATTGAACTCAATGAACAGAGTGAAAAAATGAATATTACACAACACTGTTGGGTATTGTTGTGTTTCAGTGAAGATTCTGCGTTGTTTTCTATTTTTTTGTCAGAACGTGTTAGGGTAACTGTACGGGCAGGTGCCTCTCTCTCTTTCTCACTTGCGTCCGAGAGGCTAGCAAAAGGCAATTACCAGTTAACTGATCAGCAGGCAGGCTTGGGGCGGCTCGTCATTGGGTGAAGAGTTCAGAGGTCAGAAGGTCATGTGTTAGTTGCCGGTGGCGGCTAGGTGGTTAGAAACAAAAACAAAACAAACAGAAAAAAAAAGATAGAAAGGATATTAGTGTCAGCAAGAAGAGACTGGAATGACATCATTGTAACAATAAAATGAATGCAATCTCTAATGTTTCCCCCTGCCCCTAACTCCCCTGGAAAAATGAGATGAACCCAGCTAATCTTATCATCATGATGCTGTCACATGATGATCCTCACCTTTAAGCCCCCACCCTCAATCATGTTGCATGGTGGTTTAATTTAAGCGCAATATGTCCCCAAAACCAAAAACAGAAGCAAAGTGAGGCCGAACAGACAAACAAGCTACCAAAAAACAAAAAAAACAAAACAAAAACAAGAATCTAGTGTTTTAGTGTCTTCCAGATTGGAATGCAAGTTACAAACAGTGTGATTAGTGTTAGAGAGGCTTACATTAACTGATGTTATGTGAGGGAAACTGTGACTAGTGTTAAATGTTCAATGAATAGATGAATCGATGTTTTCCGATTCTTTCTCTTTATTTAGCAGTATATATTTTATAATATAAATATACACAAGAACCATAAATACATTTGATATAAAATGCTCAAATATAAAATGACAGTACCTCATGTACAACTGAAATATTAAAAATGTATTTTAGCTTTATTCAATATACTTGCAATACACTGGAGAGAACGCAAGCTACCTCAGCTTATGTCTGTGCGTTTTTGTCTTCCATAGAAAAATAAAATCTAAAATAAATTTAAATTTGAAGGTGAAATGGTGCCTGGTAGCAGCATGGCTACTTATGATCTCTCTTTCAGATATAGTATAGAAATGCTTTTCCTTGTTTTCTTTGCTTCTTATGAACAAAAGAGAAAAATCATGTATGGGAACAAGCCTGCCCCATTTTGGCTCTAATTTCACATCAGAGGAATGTCATAATACACCTTCAACACTGCCTGCAAACTACTACCTGTCCTGACTTCACAGCTGCAAAAGCTGTTCATATCACTTTTGCCTGAGCTCTGATATATACACAGTAAACATATTTTATATCTTAAAATATTAAATGTAAACAAAATGTGCATACCACAATCAACCATTTAGCTGGTGTGTGGATGGATGGGGTAAAAAAGGTGGTGGTTGTGGTGGGGGGGGAAGCAAACAAGAAAAATACCATACAGACAATATACAAATTCCCAACTAAGGCATTGAGGCAAAAATAGGCATAATCATTGAAATGCATCAGTCAATAGCAGAGTGTAGCTAATAGACTAAACTGACCTCTGTCAGCGGTCACAATCCTTTGGTAAGGATGGACCCGCGTGTCATGCCGTCTCACTTTAGTAGCCATTGCACCTAGATTGTAACAGGTCCACAGGGTTAGAAACCATTCACTTTGAGGAAGGGAAAAACAGTCATATTTTACAGTAGTAACATTCACATTTTAGCCATTATCAATATAATGCTTAGATAATACAATACACAGAATAGCAACACAATACAGATTATAGTACATATACACACACCACACATATCTTTCTTGTAGAAAAATGCAGTAGAAAAAAATAATACATCTTTTTGGGAGTTTCTCTTGGTATTTAAAAATGCATAACGTAAGTCATAAAATTCCACAGTGCTCAGAGTTATATAGAGGACTCTTTGAAAAGAGGGCAGCTAAAGAGTACAGGCTCTGGGGCTGTCCAGAAAAAAATAATGTGATTCTTCCTGTGGGATCCAGAGAGGGACTGAGAGAAATTTGTCTCTTTATTTTGAAAGGTGGAAAAATTCAATAGAGCTCTGATGGTAATTGAATAGTGCCAGACACCACCTGCCTCTCCCTTTCTTTCATTTTCGTTTTCTCTCTCTCTCACCATCTCTCTTTCCAGGTCAATCTGTTCACTGGCGACAGCGGCTGTCGCTTACCTCTATTTGTCACAACTGATTTCTACCTTCTGCACTGCCTGACACTACCTTGCATATATGACACACAAAATATGTATGCTGTGTGTCACTGTATGTTCAAGCATTATAAAATGTGATGTGTGTATGATTTATGAATTAAAAACAAAATTTTATTTTAAAAAAAAGCACATTTTGGCTGATGACTGCACAGCCACCTTCCACACTCTGAGGCATCAGGTGGCCTAACATTTTCTTAATCTCAAAAAAACAAAAAAAAACAAACAAAAAAAAACCAAACAATGATGGCTGTATACAGTAGTGCATGTAGTCGAGCCAAGTGCACGACTATGTGTGAGTATGAGAGCGAGTGTGTTCTACAGTGCCCTGTGTAGCTGAAGGCACCAATCGATAGTGTGAGTAAATAAAATGCACTAAGCTGGTGTAACCCTGCAAGTTAAAGAGAGAAAAGCCAGTCCTGTCTGGTCTACACATGACTCCCAGAAGCCCCTAAAAATCTACAGGTCAGCTTAAATCCCACCCATGTCTGCTGCTGCCAGAAGATGCAGGACATTGGGGGGCGCATTATGTCAAAGCCAAAAAGCGACAGATAAAGGCCACTTTGTTGTACAACATATAGTGTTCCTCTCAGACTATTTTATCCATAGATGTTCACTTGTCTCTTTGGTCGCAGATGTGTAGAGCTTAAAGCACCTTTGAGAATGAATAAAGTATTCCAATCCTGATACTGAGCTGTACTCCTGACAGAAAATAAGAGGGACGTCAGGCCCTACTACCACTGAGCTAAAGTTCAAGAGGGGTGAAGCTAAGACAATGGCGAGAAGGGAAGGTGAAGAAAAGAGGGAAGACTGGAGGAATTTAATGAACATCCCCAGTGGGGTGAGAGAGGCTTCAAGGTCTGCCTGCAGAGAACAGCAGAAAGAAATGATTTCAAAAGCTACATAAATCCAAGGGGATCTGCCGCCAGACTGAATATGACTCCAGGCCAGTGCATGAAAGGGTTAGAGAGCAGGTTGTGTGTATGTAAGAGCATTTCTGTCTGTGTGCCTCATTTCATAGTGAGCCAAGTCCTCTTATATACAGTATACCTTGCAGAAAAGAGGCAATGTCAACCTGAGAGCATAGCTGTTTGGTGGGAGCATAACTACTACAAGTGAAGTAACCTTAGACTAAATTATAAAGAGAAACCTCAAAGACCACAACCCTCACAAGTAAAGTTCTGTCCCCGTTTAATGTTTGAGCACAGTGTCCATATGAGCCGCATGTTGTAGCTGGTCATCCCATTACCCAGAGCTCCACCAGAACATCCACCCTGTCAGTTTGTCTGTTTTTGATCTTCAGGTGGACACGACATATTTACCTTTCAACAAGTCCTGATTGTGGCTCAGGGATGCCGCATCCAGCACCCCAGCTCCAGGGTAAAACAAGCTGCCCTCCTGTCCAGGCTGGCTAAAGTTGACCGCTGTACCTGCTGCACCCATGCTTCCCCAGGCTCTCTTACCTAGAACCCCACTGTGCTCGATGGGGTACTCCAGCAGGGAGGTGGGTGCCAGGGCGTATGGGTACTCGTACGGGGTGGTGTAGATAAGCCCACCATCCGGTGTGGGAGGCACCAGCGTGGGTGTGCCATTGGGCAGCATGGCAGCCATCTGAGTGGGTCGAATGAGGTTCATGATGGGGGCCCCAGCTGGTGTGGGGGGCCGGAGTGCCGGAGGAGGCAACACCTGACCTGTGGGGGCCGCTATGAGACGGGGGCCCTGAGCGGCTGCTGCCGCAGCTGCAAGAGAGAACGCAAGGGTGGCTGCCATAAGCAAGAGAGTGAAGGACAGGAATAGAAAGAGATAAAGAGACAAAGTGTGGTAGTGTTGATCATAATCACAGATGAACAGTGAAGGGTGAAAATACAAAAGCAGGAAAGAAGGGAAAACAAGAAGTGGCAGGGAGAGAGGGGAGGGGGGACAAAAGGGAAAATTAGTCCATGCAATGATCATGGTGGTGAACCACAAAAGCCACAATTTATTGCAAAGAAAAAACAAACAATCATAGCAAACAAAATAAAAATAAACCCTCACACCAAAACACAAGAAGCAAAAAACGCTGCTGTCATCCCAATGCATTCAAAGCAAACCAGTCACCATGGCAGGTACAAATTCATATAGTGGAAATGGCACAGATGAAGTAAACACACCACCAGAAATGGAACAATTGACTGTATAGATAGAATACAAACTAATAGGTTTCAATAGGTAATAGGTTTCAAGACATTCATAAACTGTATATGAATGTCAATGTTCTACAAATTCAGCAGTCCATTTCAGCACTCAACAAAAGGTTTTTAGCTCCACATTAGCACGTGCTATGACCTGTGCCCCACAAGGTTCATCAAATGCACATCAATTGATTTAAGCACTAGGGTTACTGTTGTTAGGTGATGTGATCATTCATCAAGGTGGTGATGTAGGCAGATGATGAGTAAGGAAAATTTAACAGTGAAGTTAATCCCTTAGATGATTCTGATGATGTTGAACAACACCAACCAGATGCCAGAGTGATTTGGAATCAATTTATCTAGCTCAAAAATACTGGTGCTTTACTTCATCCAAGAACCAGATGGATTATGCATTTAGAAATAACACTTTTAAGATTAAGGAGTAAGCATTGTGGATGTGTGAACTAACATGCAAAAATGAGCAGGTGGAATACAGCAATGTGTTGAAGGTTTAGAGTTCGCCAAGAGCAAGTGAAACACAGTGATTGCATATAAACTGGGAGGGGAAGGTTGGATGGAGGAGAGAAATATGTAGAAGAACAGAGTGGAAGTTGTCCTACTCATGAATGGGAAGGTAAACATGAACATTTTGAGAGCTTAAAACAGAAACTAGTCTTGTCGGGTCTGAGATAATATGTATAACCACAGAATATGTGACTACACTTTAATTTGATTTGAAGTTATACTATATTTGTGAACTCAAAAAATACAGAAAAAAATATCCAGATACAGCATAACTTACATATGATCAATGCAGTCAAATATTCTGGGGTTTACTGTGAAAATGGAGTACAAATAGGGTGGCTCTCGGTGCTCATTTCATCTTGCTTACGTGTTTTGATGTTGTTGTCTCTGTATGTCCCATTGAGAATGGCAAGCTCCATCAGCTGCATCTTCTTTAAATTGTCTTCTCCCTCCGCCTGTGAAAAAAAAGAGAATATGTTAGTATCTATTCACAATAAAACACAAATTGCTTCCACACAGACCTCATTAACAGGCCAACCCAAACAATCCACATGACAACCATTTCACCTTACTACATGACATGATGTTGTTAAACAGATACAGCTACAGCTAAATCTTCTGGACACCACAAGTCATCTGTTTTCCACACGCACTGGTTGGACTGGGATTAAGGAAACAGAGATGAGATAAGCCTAAGTGCTGTTGTCATGGCAGAGTGCCTCGTTACTAAAATGCTGACAGAGACATTAAGTGTGGGAATGCATATTCATAATCCATATCAGAATTATAATTACTGCAATTTTCTTTGCTCCCTTGTGTGCAATCAAATGCGCAATAACCGCCCTGGCTAATGTCAGTTCTGTCAATTAAGGTTTGGATAAATAAATACAAAAGCAGCAGCCACTGTCATTATTGCCAAATTAGGGGACTGAAATTATTCACAGGAAGAAATTAAGATAGTACCCCTACTCCCACTCACACCCACCACCCCTGAAGCTACTGAACACTCAATAACCATGACAACACAAAAGCCCCTGTGATTTTCCAGGTTGTACATCATAATTTAAGCAGGGTCTGGTATGAATTACTCTCAAAACTGAAGGGTGCAAAGACGAAGAGATGTGAAGCTTTGCTTATTTCACATTCACCCTAAGTGAACAATTGATTTGATGCTTTTTGCTCCTGAAATGGTGCAGACACATGCTCACCCACTGGTTCAACTCAAAAAGACAAAGGCTTAAGCGTATGTGCCCTGCATTTGCATTTAAACACATCAGTGGCATACATAGTAAAGCCAAATAAGTCTGTTGGTGGTGGCAGCAAAAAAGGCAGGAAGACAGATACTGAACCTACTCTGTTTCTTTATTATATCTCTGCATAGAGTCTTTCTACTAGACTAATTCAGCAACAGTCTGCTGCTCCATTCAGAGGATGATAAGCAAAGAAAGACAAGGAAGGGGAGGGAGAATAAAGGGAAAATAAAGAACGAGGGCTCAGAGTTAAGCCCTCTCCAGAGACTCCTCTTCAACACAGCCACAAAAAGAGGAATAGAAAGAGCTAGGTTAAGCAAGAGAAAGTGACAGAGGCTGGACTCCCTTGACTAAATATAAGGCAGTGGCCTCAGAACAGTCACAGTATTCAGCTGTGTGTGTCTGCGCAATGTTTAGTCTACCACAAAGCTGTCAATTAATGAAGCAGGGAAATTCTCACTTTCCGTCTCCATAGTGCTGTCTCTTTTTCTTTTGTGGGGAAAAAACTAAGCAACTTCAACTTCTAGAAATTTCTATAAATACAGAAACTACTGATGCAATATTAAACTTTGATGATGTGAATCACAATGCTGAAATGTGGTGTAATATCAAAAAGACAACTCTGAACTAATGGTTTTCTTAATATCATAACTAAAAATTATACATTTATTATTCCCCCTGTTGCTAAGTAGCACAGTAATGTACAGCTGTAAACTAATGTGTACACATGAATGAACAAGCCCTCAAATAGCTGCCCATAACACTTGTGTTAAGTAAACAGTATTAAATGCAAATTTTCATTGTTATGCTTGTTTCATTTTTTTTTCTGCACTCCTCTTTAGTTACTTACAACATAAATGATATCAAACAGTCTTCTCTACAACATATTATAATATTCGAATGCAAACAGCAAAACCAAAAAGTAGTAAAGAAAATGGCTTGAATTTACTTTTTTTTTACTTTGCTCTCCCTCTGTCTTTGTCTTTAAAAGTGTGTCAGTGGTTCCTTGGAGGTGGGCCAAGCCGAATTGCTTGACAAAACACTATCCATTCTGCTGAATCTTTACTTGTTACAAGCATTCCCTAACATACAGGCCTGGGTCTCCCACCTAGAGGTACATTGTCTGAGGATTCTGGGATGTCAACAATTTATTTTTCATGCAACTTTTCAAGAAAGTGACATTGAGCATTGAGCATATCATTAAAACCCAATCTCGCTTAATAACATGGATTAACACTATTCACACACCGGAATACAGAATAATCGCCTATGAGATGGCTGTGCTAATTCCCTAATCAACGTCTTTATCACATAGTTTAAGCATTTTGTATTTGGAAAACAAATAAACATGAGTTAGGCAGATGAAAAGACTGTCATCAAGGATCATGGTAGTGAAAATGCACTTTATCTTTGTCAACATTGGTTGGAACTACTATGACAAATCTATTCAACCACCTAAAAAGGCACAAGGTCCCAAAAGAAGGACTTACCAATGCTTTGAAATAGTAACAAATACCATAATATCTATGTTCACTGTTAAAAAGGCTCTGATACATTGTTGTTCTTTTCAATAACGTATCAGAGTTGTTTTAACCTACAATTATTTACTTCACTAAGAAAGTTTCAAACTGGAGGGAAAAATGCTATGTTATGTCTTTGTGGCTGCACATTAATAATGTGTAAGAAGATGACTAACCATTAGAGGTGGACTCGGCTATAATACCACTCTATATAAAAGGGTGAGAACATGGCACTTGGCTGCATATTCCAGCTTTAAACAAATACATGCTGGTAGATGAATGTTGGAGCTGCCTCTGTGTTTGTGTGTGCTCTGTGATGATGGAATGGCAGGGTCGTGTGGGTTAAATGGGCACGGGGGAAATAGGGTGTCACCATCCATCCCACTCTGCATCAGTGGCACAGAGCCTGTTGAGAGGAGAGAGAGGGCGGCAAAATAGAGGGCAGTGAGAGAGGAAGAGCACAGATGCTGTGGCTATGATGTGGTGTGTGCTGTTATGTGTGAAAAGTGTGTATTCCCAGTGAAGTGTTGCTGATATAGCTCCATCTTCTAGCTAACACAGTTTGTTAGCTAAAGCCCCCAAACCCCAACAGACTGTTTCTGATTTACATCATAAACAAGCTCATCTTCTGCCATCAAATTTCAATTCCCAGCAGCAACATTTCTCTTTCCCTGATTTTGTTGTTTGTAATGCTCTGTTGATGTTTGCTAAGTATTTGCAATATAAGAACTCTGTGTACAGTCACAAAAGCCATGTTTCCATCATAGTATGTTTTGGTACAATACTGTGCTCAATGGTCGTGTAGCATGATGTCATACTGGTGCAGCGACAATGAACGACAACATGATGTGACACAAAAGACAACAATGGAGGACGTCAAGCTTTGTGTGAGAATAGACTGCGGGTATTTGCCTCAACTTGCATGGGATATTTACACTGATCGCAAGGGAGTTACATTTCTCCTGGGAGGAGTGTGGAATGCTTTACAGCACAATGACACTACATCAAACATCAACAATTATGCCTGAGCACTTGATTGACTTTGTTTTCTGTACATAAGCTCTTAGTTTTCAGTGGTTTGCTGCTGCCATTCTCCTTAATTGCTCAAATTCAAAGCTCAACAGAATTTAATGAACAACCATCCTATAATTTAAACTACTGCTGTAGCTGCTGCTCCGCTTGCTTTAAATAGTATATCACAGAACATCTTTGATGACTATTTGATAAAAAAAAGCACTAAAGGAGAGTCAACACTTGAATGTTGCCTTCCTAAAGGTGACGTCACAGTTAACAGACTCCTCAGTCACCATGCACCACCCACCATAAAACAATCTCTCTGACGCAGGCATTACCAGCACCATGTGTATGTGAGCAAGCTGCTTTTGTGTGTCTCTGTAATGATCTGGCTGCAGGAATTCCCAGGAGAGGAATAGCTGCTGGATTACAGAGCAGGAGAGAAATGAGGAGGGGAAGTTTCTCGTTATCATCTGTAACATGCATGCATGCGTGAAACAAATGCACACAACCACACATTCCTGTCCATCAGCGAGAAAAGCCACTCAATAAAGCTGCTCTATCCAGAAGAATCAGATTCAATCAATGAGGCCTATTTGTGAAATCAGTGGAGCGGTAAAAGCTATCAGGGAGGAGCAAGAGAGAGGGATGAGGGAAGGACGAAAAAAGCAGGAAGGGAAAGGAAAAGGGAGAAGACGGTGTGATGAGTTTAAGTAAGTGATCCATGTCCTACTGACTACTCGACAACCCTGCTATGGGGTCACCAGATGCATGCCAAATCACTTTCACGTGTTCATTTTTTGTGCTTCTCGTCTGATAAAAGTTTGTGTCAATACCATGATGAATACAAACTGTAGCTAATGCTCATTGTTACAGACAAGTTTATGTTCATAGCTGCATATGCTGTATACTGTATGTGCACCTGTGGATGACAAAAATCTACACATGAGTGGCTTTAACAGTGTTTACAGAGCTGCACCCTCGCTCACCCCCCCCCCCTGCTGTCACTCTTTATATTATTTCAAATGTGGGATGTAGAATTCGTGCTCAAACTGTAATTACATGCTCAAAATGCAGGCTGTCCTCTCATAAGTGCCTATTTAAGAAGTGCCCCTGAGAATCCAGCAGAGGGCGCATGCAAGGTTCTGTACCATATCACATGACAATGTCTGCTGTGACAGCATCTTCAAGATGCAGCCCACAGTACATGAGGGGGACTCCTCTCGCTCTCCTCTCTGCCAATAACACCCCCTTCTTTTGTGCTCTGGTGTGCTCTGAATACCTGCTAATATCCTAAGCTAATACTCTATAAACTAAATGTATGAATTCATTCAAAAAATTATGGGTCTTTATGGATTTATTCGATCTTGATTTTTGGAAAAAGTGACAGCGCTATCCATTTACCTATCCATCAAACTTATAGATAAACAACATTTGATTGGATGAGGTTGATTAATTTACTCTCACCTATGGCTGCAACTGCAACTATGGCTCTCCCTCAAATCTAAGAAGAGTCATCAACTATGTAGCTAGCTCAGCTCAGAGAAATTAAACCAACAGAGATGAGAAACAAAAGAGTACCAGGAGGAGAAAAGGCACTGCTGAGCAAGTTCAGGAGAATAGCATGAATGATTTAGTTGGTGGAGATTGAGAGATATTCAGGAAGAAGAAAGGGATAGCTGGTGAATATAAGACAAGAAAAGACAGACAACGTAGTGAAAACCAATTTGTCTATTCCCTAGCGGGCTGACACTGGCTAAGGCCTGCTTTCCTTCCCCGGCCTCACTGTCAGTCATCACATATACACGAACATGTGCAGACACACACACAACCACACACATATCTTAAGTCTTAGTAGGGCCGGGTTAAGGCTCTCTAAACTACTCCAATTACCTCAGCAGTAAACACAGTCTGCCCTGGTTGCCTCCTAGGATACAGATAGAGGCTATATGTGTTTTACTGAGAATAAGAGGGGAGGGGAAAATTCAGTGGAGTAGAGAAAGTGGTTCTAAGAGTCTCAGGAAAGGACTTGATACAGAGGGGGAGGAATTTGTAGGGGTGGTAGGGGTGGCATCTGTGTTTTTTCCCATTGCCCTCCCTCTCTCCACTCCCTTTTGGTTCCTTCCCAGACCTTAACATCTGGAAGAGAATGATTATTCTCGCAATGCTGCCAAGACGACTTATCAACAATTCCACTCTCCAGAAGCAGTAGGTTAGCAAAAAAGGAACATGTAGCAAGCTTCAAAACATCATCACACAAATATCTGACAAAGTTTAGTCAATTCAAGTCAACTAAAGCAAACCTTCATTTTCTTTCTTTTCCCAAACTGGTTTGGGATAAGAAGCAAAAACAGAAGCGCAGGGAACCCGATTCTCATGATTTCACCGACAATAACCCTCTAAGAAAACTTACATGCCCCCACCCTCCACATACAACATATACTTTGTGGTCTATGAATTAATAAAATACTAAATGCATGTCCATAAAAAAAACACACTGGACTGAGGAACACAAAAATTTATACTATTTTCTCTTTCATGAATAGCACCATAAAGTGCAGAAATGTCCCTTTTCAAATTCAATGCTGCAATATCAAAGTCAATTTTTTTTTCTTCTGCCTTGCTCAGGTTTGTGAACATATCTGCCAAGGGAATCAGGCCTCAACTGTATTTTCCTTTTTCCCAAAAGACTCGCAATGTAATCTCCTACAACTCTCCGCTGACTATTTTCTACCTTCATGTCACGTTAAGCTTCTTTATTTCTCTTTTACTCATTTGCTCCCTTCCACACTCACAGACAGCTCTGTTAGTGACATGCACCATTAGTCATGCTAACCCACCAACATACTAGCTCATTAGCATGGAAGTCAAACTGACTCCAGTCAGATTATTACAAACACATCATGGCTGCTCCGCCCCATCACTGTCAATCACACAGCTAACTGAGGTTAAGTTTAAAGTGGTATATTCAAAGTCAGGATCCATCTCTTCAATTAATACTACACTGTCTGAATGATAACAATAGTTAAAGGTGCAAGACTTCAGAGTAAATGTGCTGCCTCTGTTCTGCCTAATATAGCATTTAGTGCAATGGTATTTTGCGGAGAAGTATTCATTCAACTTGTAGGGACTGGATTACTTCTACAGCTTTTCTAGAATCACCAATGATGTTAAATGCAAGTATGGGTGGTGGACAGTCCTTCATTGTACTGGAGAGGGGTGAAATGGGCAGTCTTGGTGCTATGTGCCAGTCCCATCAATATCAAATAACAAACATACAGACTCACTATCACTGACAGGAGGAAGGAAGGGGAAAAGAGGAAATGAAAATGTTTTTCCCCTTGCTAGTTCTTTGCTCTCTCCAGAGCTAAAAAAAATCAGTTTTTCCTCTCATCAAAATCATTTCCAGTAACGTAGAGGAAAGCCATGTGGAAATTCTGAGTAATCTTGTTTACAAACTGGGCTATATTCCATGTAAAATAACAACATTAAGGGTGGATGAGGCTTTACTTAAAAAAAGGATGCAGATATAACAATATGATTTAGATATATTGTTAAAGCTTGTTGGTCTGCACCAGCTTTCACAAACATGGTCATGAGTAGGAGGGATCAGAAATCCCAACCACATGTACAACAAACAGCTGCCCATTTCTTCTTGCCAATAAAAGTCCCTCAGTTTCACATGTCATCCCGGTCCATTTTCTCCATGAACACACTCAGTCTCTAACTTTTTCATTCACTGCTATTCCATTCTCCTTCCATTTCCCCTCTTCTTCCCTTCCTTTATCCCTCATTCCACCAGGCTGCCAGACGGGACATTGTTCCGTCGCTGCAATCCTTTAATGCCATCCAATCGAGCAGGGAATATGTTGAAGGGATTTGGCCAGGATTGATTTGGGAGCTTTGAATAGTACTAGAGGATTTGCATCAGATTCAGATATCATGACTCAGAGCTGATCACTGGAGTCTTCTCTGAAAACTGAGGTCTTAGTATCTCCTGCAAGATATGGGATTCAAACCTGGAACCCCTTAGACAGATAGATACTTCTAAAATGAGCAATATGTGCATGTATTTAGAGACACAGACACATCGCCAAGTCCAATTAACTTATTGTCTACACCCAACTGTCAGTCCATGTAGAGGTGCAAACCCAGGGTATTAACATCCTTACAAAGTTAACCCTTTTTCAAAAGGAAGTTTCATTTTAAAAAGGAAATTACCAGTAGATAAGTTCGCTTCATAAATGTGCCAGAAAGCAGGGTACATAAACTGTGGAAAGTGGCACAGAAGCAAATAACTATGTAGTTTCAAAGGACTGCACATTGTATACATCCAACTGAAAAGAAAAGTTGGTGTGACTTAGCAGGTTCTTTTGTTTAGTGTGAATTCTTCTATACAGTGCAGTAATATGTCATGTTACCAAAGAGGAAAAGGAAAAAAAATAAAATAAACTGACAATTTTGAGTCCTTACTAGTACAAAGTGGCAGCCTAGCAGCTGTAATGTAAGGCTCTTTTAATGCATTACTGAAAAACATATTGTTTGTGTGTGTTTGAGTGTGTTTTTACAGATGTCATGTGCCTTTTCTGGTAAGTCATAAACATTGGCATTTCAGAAGAGCTTTTTGAACAGAATAATAACATTTTTTGGTTTTAGTATTGCTGTGCCCCAATAAAGTTAACCCAAGACCCACCATGGGAAAACCAGTCAGTGTATTGCAAACATCACCACTGACAAACAAATTTCTAAGGAATTTCTACACCCGAGAAACCATAAAAAAGAAAGCCTACAGTTCGGAGTTGAATAGCTGGACTAAGAGAATAGAGTTTGAAATGACTTGAGTGATGGTTGGCAAAGTGAGGAATCACGAGCTGAATTTGATAGGCAGCCTACAGTATGGGCTTTCCAAACACTGAGCTCTACTCTACACAATCCTATTTTCCTGCCTAAACACTGGGACACACAGTCACTCAAGAGGCTGAGATGAAAGCAATGCGTCCATGTCTGAGTGTGTGTATGTGTGTATTCCCACTTCACATATGTTGAGGTTTGGCCCCAGAGAAAGTTCAGAAAATACAGCGGGTGGACAATATAAAAAGTGACATATGTGCATGCATGTGTGTATGCCCTCATCAGCACTAAGTGTGAACTGCCACTTCCAATCTGGACTTGCATTCAACATTCAAACACATATGCACAGTTTTTGTATTTCATTGCTTCAGTGTAAGTAGATTAAATGGACCATCAAAGGGAGGCAGAGAGATTGGCCAGGGGCCTGCAGGGTCCCTGTCCTCGTCACAGGGGGACCAAGCCAGATTAAAATTGGCCATGCCTCTGAGCCTGTCTTTTTTACTGCCTTCTCTTCCTGTTTTCTGTATTAGGATACTTGAACAATCCCTTGAGAAGCCAAGCACAACCAGATGGATTAGGAGGAGGTTATTTCACAATAATGTGAGGGACCTGGGTGGTTGGGGATGGAGGTGCGTGTGTATGCATGTGAACTGAAATGGAAAGGACAGTACAAACAGACAAGGCAATTTTGGAAGGGGTCCAGGGGGCCAGTGTACATAGAATGCTTCTTCATAGGGGATTTTAGCCAAAATAAAAATTTAATGAATGAGACAGAAGAAGGAACAAGACTTATTCCCATTAGATGGAAAAAATGAAAGAGTTAAATTAGCAAAAGGATGGTGTTTTAAGTAAAGAGCTCAGGAGAGTGTGAAAGACAATGAGCCAATTGTAACGTAATGAGGGCAACGTTTGGTTCAGAACCACAGATGACAAAGATTTAAAACTACGGGTGCCAAGTCATTGCAGTCAACAACGGACATAGCACCAGAACTATTTATTCTAGCATTCTGACATGTAGCCTTGTTAAATTAGTTAGCATTGTATCATTCCAGTTTATTTATTAACTGAAATTATTTTTGCATTTCTTGTTTTCTACAGTAGTGTTTGTGCTGTTGCTTCATTATATCAATGATGCTCTCGCTGGCTCTTTCTTATAATGACAACAAACCAATTGACTTGCCATTGGGAGAAATCCCACTGCATTAGTGGATTGGGGACCTTTGGGGGAAAAAAATCCATCAAGTTTTTATAGTCCACAGCAGACAGGCACAAGTAGTTCATATAAGTGGCATTCAGGTTGTATGCGTATGCCATCATGTGACATCATGCGTATGCCATCATGTGACTCACTGGTCTATCACAACAATCAATCAATCTAAATCTTCTTTGCACCTTTGACTTTTCCCCCTATTTTTTTGTCTGACTCCTAGTGATGAGGGAAACATAACAGAGGGAGAAATGCTTTTATGGCATTTTTCACATTTTTCACAATACTAACCCCCACAACAACTACTGAGCTTATGATAGGTATGGCCTTGGGTGGATGCACATAGAAAAGAAAATAATTCAATCGAAATCATAAAATTATATAATAACCCCCTAATTAAAAGCCCACTGCATTAAGATATTTTGATTGTTTGGATTATTGTATACTAATTAGCACTAATTTAAATGAACTGATGTTAATTGTTTGCCTATATGAGCTTCTCAGCTAAAATAGCAAAGGCAATATCTCTCCAAACTAAAATTCGTTGAAGTCTGCCTTCCTTTCTGTGCCAGGGCCAGGAAATTAAAGAGAAAGAGGACACGATGAGGGAAGGTTGCCAGGCTTAGGCAGGTTGTTCCCTTTAGGGGTGCTGTTTCTTCAGGGTCAGAACCACCTGTCTGCCCAACAGGAGAGCCATGAAATGAAACGGAGAGGGATGGGCAGATGGAGATTTACAGGGGAGGAGCCCTTAGGCCAAGACCAGACCAAGTTCCCCTGCTGTGAGTTTGGCCTGACACAAAGATAGAAGCTCAACAGATACCGTATGTGGTACAGCAACATGGCGACACGTCACTTATGGCGCTTTTCCAATACACAGTTCCAGCACGGCTCAGCACGGCACGGTTGGACTCTTCTTGGTTTGATGACATGAATGTCATTTTCCATTACTATTTTACCTCCTCGATGTGGGTGGGGTTGCCGTAGCAAAGCTGCATGAAACTGCTGGGATGTCGTTTAATACGAGACACACAAACGTTGAAAGCAGTTCTTTTCGGTGTAATCATTAAAATCAATTAATTAAAAGATTAGTTAAATATTTCCTGCATGACCAGAGCGCAGACTCTGTCTGACACAGTCAATGTACTAAAATAGTGCAGAAGGTGTTGTAATGCGGCTTGCAATCATGCCTCACAATCACTGGCTTTTGGCAGTGCTGGACACCGGAATTCTCTGTTAAATATTGAGATTGTTAAATGTTGGAGATTAATGCATATTTTCAGGATTTTTAAATCTTTATGACCGATGTACAGTTCAGTAGTGTTCTGTTTGATTCCTGTGTTGGACCTTGCAACCATGAGTGATGTCACTCTTCCAGTGAAGTCACTCACTGCCAATCAGTGGCTGAAACGTCACATTTAGCATGGGCTCAGCTCACTTGGAACCTTGCCAGAGCAGGTACTATAAAAGTACCGGGTACTATTGCTAGTGGAAAAGAAAATAACAAACCGAGTTGATCCGTTCTGGAACTATGGAGTAGAAAAGTGCCATAAATTTACAACCAAATATTTTCGTAGGTCACACTGGTACACCGAGCATTTCTATCTGGAAAGCCTTTGTTCTCTCTTTGCGTTTGCCTGAACTGACAGTCATGGAAGGATGAGACCCATGGTCAAAACTAAAAAAAGACATAGAAGGGGCCTCTGATAGGCCCTAATCCAAAAAGTCCTGTACAGAAGTTATGAGAACACTGAACAAGACTGTAATTCAAGAGAAAGGGAAATAGGACTATAGCAGCGGGGAAGCCTATGTGATGAGGAGATATACAGGGTATACCCACAAATAGAAAGACCCAGAATTTCTGCATATCCATTTAAATGAGGGGATGACAATGTACTCTGTACAGATGATTACACTACACTATTATTTGTGCTTAAAATAAAGAAACATTTACCTACACAATATTCTTGTTTAAATAATTAAAAAAAAACATAAATTTAAAGTGTGTGTGTGTATGGGAAATGGTAAAAAGTGACACATTGAAAAATATAGGTGCACCTAAAATTAGTGCTGGTGCAACTCAACGGTAAAGTTAGGTGCACCAGTGCAACCAATGTAGAAAGTCACTCTGGAGCCCTGAGCAATAAGATATGTACAGTATGTGACTCCAGAATCACTAAAATTTAGGTCCAGACAAACAAAAACATGCCTTTTGAATCCTATGTGCACAGTTTAAAGGAAACAATTTTCATGTAATTTAAATTTGTGATTGTTGTTTTTTTTTTAAATCACTTTTTACTGTAGCAACTGATATCTCTAGTCTGTTGTATGGCTTGTAACCTGTGTGTTGTTAACAGGATGTGGCGGCCTCCAGGCCACTGCAGAAACAATAAAAGAAGTACAGTTCGACAAGTTGTCCATTCAATCCCCCAGAGAGAGAGAGAGCAGCAGACAGCAAGACACATAACAAATACCCAACTACAACAAAAAAGAAAAGATAAAGCACAAGTGAGAAATCCTCTGAAGACAGGAACTGTCTCAATGGATTTCTTTTATCAAAAGAAATAAGGGATGAAAGACCTATCCACTGTTAATCTTGGAAAGGCACAGAGGTATGACATTAGAAGTATATAATGTTACTACTTGTCTATATTTTTTTCTTATCCATTATGTACTTATCAATTATGTGCTGGGATGCCAGGTATGGTCTAACTTGCACCTGCTTCAGGGTGTTAGAAGTGCGTTCCAACATTCAAACAAAAGATTTCCTGGGTTTTACTGTTTGTGTCTGGGGCTGTGGACCACTGTAATACATTAATTTATGTAACTAGGCACATTGAGAATGTGTTTATATTTAAAAATATACATATAGTATAAATGGGTCAGGGCGTGTGCTTAAGTAGAGATATTATTACATCTCACATGGCCACTCCTCACACACTAACCAATCAAATGACATACAGCCATGATCATCATTGGCAGAACTGTCAGAAGAGTCAAACATGCTACTTGCTGTAAAGCAACTATGTGGTCAATTCCAATCACCCACTTGCAGCTCATTAATTACAGGTGATTTATGCATCACACAGTTTTAAGCCTCATCCACATGGAAACTGAACAGAAAAGTGGCATATTGGTTGAAATCGCATGCATGGCGTTTTGAGGTAAATGCTGTGCCTAAACAAAATTAAACAGCCTTACCAATATGCTCACCTGGTTAAAAGGTTTAATTGAGTGTGTGGAGTACACATCTCAAATGTATTAGAAAGGTGTAGAGGGACCATAAGGCGGAGTAAATAAGCTCAGAGTGTAATCAAGTCAAGATACATAATGATGAAAGTGGAGGAAGAAGATTGCTGGGAGTCTGTGGTCACTTGGTTTAGAGGCCAGCTCCTCTCTTTCTCTTTCTCCCTCTCCTTCATACACACTCACAATAAAAAAACAGCACTGAAAGCAAAGCACAATGATGCAATCTTGCCGTCTCAAGTAGAGGTCACCAAGTCAAGGAAGCCAATTAAAATGATGATTAACATTCATGTGGGAGATGCAGTATCTTCATGCAGGTGGTTTGGCTTAACCATTTTCTCTCTATATATACACACACATATACACACAGTGCAGTGAACAGTGCAGGCCAGCTTGTTGTAACTGCAGTGTCCTGGGAGGTGGAGATCAGGAGGTTAATATGATCCAATTCAGCTCGTTCATTAGCCTGATGAAGGTAATAACAACCCAGAGGGAAAGAAAGGCTGCCAGGTTGACTAAGAGCATATAACTACTGCCTGCCTGCAACGCCTCCAAGTCTACATCATGAGCTCACTGGCACCATAAGAGAGAAGCTTATTTTGTTCTTCATCACATTTACATGCACATAATTATAGAATATATTGGACAAGATAATGTAACCTTTCTTACATAGTATGATTTAATGTGTGACTGTGTCACCATCTTTACTCAGCAGATGCACTGTAACATGGGCCTTGCAAATAGCTTGCAAATAATACACATTGTGGAGCTGGGCCATCGAAGACATCCAAGGATGACAGAAGCACAGAAGCTAGTTTCATCACTCCTCAACTCTTTTCCTGTCACAAAGACACATAATCTCTCATGTTGAGTGACCATAAAGTTGCCGCTTTGAAGTAATTGCATTATTATGGTTTTAACTCCTGTTGCACTACATTGCATCACTCGAAAGTGAATAAATAAGCCACACTAAAGCTGCTGTTTATGGAAATGGCTGGATATCATACATGGCAGAGGATGTATGGGGGGCAGTCGATTAAGAGTAAATAACAGGAGAACAGTAGTGATAGGTATACCTAACGGAGAATAAACATCATTAATTGGAGAGGCACACATGGATGGATGCAGCCAGATGGTGTTTTGTACTCATTTGTCATACATTGCTGACAGAGACAGAGAAAGTGAGAGAGAGAGAGAGAGAGAGGGAGAGGGAGAGGGAGAGGGAGAGAGAGAGAGAGAGAGAGAGCTATAAAACAAGAAGAAAAAGAGAAAGGGTGTTTGCTGATTGCCAAGTCAGAACACTGCTAGAACAGACTTTGTCTGTTCAAATCTAGTCATCTTCTCTCTCTGCCCCTGTCTTTCCTCTGAGTGTTTCTGGTGGTGCTGCGATTGTAGCACTCTGCAAAGCCGGATTCTACTGGCAAGTACAGACACAACACCCTGCAGATCGCCAAACTTGGCCTGCATTAAGGTCCATCTGTCTGCCTTTTACAAAAAACACCTACTATATATTCTTCCTCGGTGGTGGTCCAAGGCAGTGAAACACAGGAGGGGAGGGGAAAGACACTCTGGCTCTGAAGAGCAAGAGACTGGAACTGTAACAAAGGGTCAGAGAGGCTTGCTCAAAAGTCTTGGCCTATTTGGAGAACAGCGAGACTGGTAAGCCAAACATGGCAACTTTCTGAGCTCTCACTTTGCAAGCTACTGAAAAGCCATTTCTATAAAAAGAAAAGAGGAGCAATGAAACCAACCCGTAATTTCCAAAATGTGGACAAGAAATACATAATTAAGAAAATACCAAAAATAGATCTTTAAAAAAGGGACAAAAATAATTATTGAGGGAACAAAAGGGGATTGGAGCACAAGAGGGAGCAGTGAGCCGAGTCTGGGAAGCAGGAATGCTTTCCTACTGTGTTGCAAATGGAAAGTAACGCTTGAGGCCACTGGTCTGCCTAGGCTGCTACCATGCTCACTTTGTTCTCAGAAATGACACTTAAATTCAACAAGACATTCACTCGGCTCTCCAGGGCCAAAGCGCCCCGGTGCCAACTCTTTCTTTCTCTTTGTGCTGCTCCCTTAAAACCAAACATTTGCTGCCGTCTCATATGTTGCATATATGAATGTGTGTGTGGGTGTGCGTGAAGTTCACAATTCTTTTTAATGTACTGTAGGTACCTTGCAGCAAATGATTTGTCATCAGTGCACAGAGTCAGATTAGAGCAGTGTGGCCACCATGGTCTCATGCTTCCTCTATAAATCTATATACGTGAGCTTAAAAAATGCTGCTTCACTGTTCAAAAAACAAAATTACTCTTTAAATTGAATGAAATAAAACCATGATTTGTTAATAATTGCAGGACATAGAAAATAGTAAAATAAACTACTAAATACTGTAAAAATTCTAGTCCTAAGCTGACACAACAGCAAATGTCAATTGCATCATTCAGAAAGGATGAGGTGCAAGGGCTAATTTGCTTCTAGGGTAATGTGTTTATATATGCATGTTTAGTTTCCAAATTGTGCAATATTGAATGTGAAAATATGCAAAATGCAAAGCCATAATGACCTGACAAATATATCTCACTAGAATTGTTTTTAAAAAAATAAAAAAAAAAAAATAAAAAAAAATCAGATGCTAGAAAAAAGAAAAACCCACAAAAGCCAACATAAATCATGAAGCCGTGAGTTAAGCCAATTACATAATATGTAGTCATTATGCAAGTGTATAGTTTTTTTTTCAAATCAAGCTAGGCTCATGAAAAAGAATCAAGTATTCTTTATTTTATATTTTTATTTGATTTATCTGAAAAAGCAGATACAAGGTTTCTAAAAGCAAGGTTTCTATACTTCTACTGCCCAGAAGCAATATGTAAACAAGTCTAGCACCAAAATATTTATTAGAAAAAGACATCTTCAGGGAAGAGCACAGGTGGTTAGTTATGGACAAGGCCTTTGTATGGCCTTGTTCAATTGTGTGCCTGTCTGTCATTTTCCCATTAGGTGTTGAAAGGACAAATTGGAATTTATTATACCATAACAATGTCCAGTGCATACAACTGTCAATCATGCTCACATAAATGAGCACATGTGCATAGTGCAAAAGCAGACACATGCACAAGTATAGTGTAATTTGGAGCAAAAAATACAAACAAAAAACAACCAAACTTATACAGAGGAAGAAAGGAAAGTTTTTGGCAAAGGTTAATCTATCCTGTTATTGGTGTTTTCTGCCTCTGTGTCCATTTATATTTGATGAGAGCTAATGGTTATTTGTCATGGCCAGTTGTATATATGCCACAATCATAGCATATACACAACAGTTTTTCCTTTAAAAATTGACCAGTGTCAGTGTCTGCTGTCAATCACATGAGTGTGGCTTCCTACAGACCAATCATTACAGCTGTCCAGCTAGTCTGGAGACAGAAGGGGGAAAGCAAGTTAGGCTTCTTTATGCATTCAGGTCTGGAAGCATCCGAGTGGAGGTCACCTACAGTGCAGAGGGTCTCTACCGCTGGTTTCATTTGACTGCCTTAACCTGAAGACTCAAGGGATAAGCAGAGCATTTTAGTCAGTATTTGTGTGTATGTGAATGCATGTGGATTTTTTTTTTGGGCAAGAGTGCATACTAGTGCAGGATCAGTGGAGTAAATCCACACTTGAAAGAGTAGCTCAATCAAACTCTCCCACCCATCTCTCTCTTTGCCTCCCCATTTCTCTCATCGCTACAATTTCCCCTTTCTAAGTTCATTGAGAGTTGAAAGGTTCATGGAAACTGGGTATAAACAAAGAGCTATCAGGGTAAAGAGGAAAGTGTGCACCTTTAACACTTCCCATCAGTGGCATCTTCCAGCTGGCAATCAATCTCTTAAGAAGGAGCAGTCACTGACAGGGCATTACACAAGACTAAATATTTATTTTATTAACGTCTCAACCACTGAAATGCTTTTGACAAACAAAGAATGTATTAACAACATATTCCCATGCGTCTCGATAGGGTCTGCATTGGTCAAACAATCAAACAAATTATTTGAAAAAGTAATTTCATGATCAAATATAACATTACTGCTTAATAACATTCTCAAAATATATACAAAATATAATTCTACCTTTCATGTCACTGCATATTTGGCTTAACTGGTTATTTATAGGTTCTTCTATGCCAGACATCTTGACTTCTAATCCAAAGTTAAATCAATACAAAATTATTTAAAAAGCAAAGCTATTATTACATTCATCATTTACTGAAAGGCTTGAAGACAAAACAACATTTGGTTATCTTTCTATCCTTACCCTTTGTTTCACTTCTTGAGCAGGGTGCCCTTCAGTGACAAGTTAAGCATGTTTATAGAAGGTGAATTAAAGCATGATCCCATTTTGTTTCCTGTGCGATTTAATGATGGCATTTTTTGTTGTAGAGCAGAATGATGTGACTGAAAGTTGGTCATATATACATACAGTATTAGCAAGCTGTCAATTATTTAAATTCATACAATATATTTAAGTAATGCTCAAATGTGTTCTGAAAGAAATCTGGCCTCACAGGCCTTTTTTAAATATTTAACATTAAAGTAACAATAACATTAATTTGGATTAAACCTCAGGTTTAATAGGGTCAGGGTATTACTATTTTTCAAGTATAATGTTAGGTCACACTAAATACTTGTAGAAGCCGCTTTGTTTATTTTAAAACTGCAAACATGTTCACCATATTTTCTGGATGCGCCCCAGTAAAGTGGTTGAGATAATATTATACTGTATGGTTTTCTTAGCATTGCTAAAACAGCACATCTAATAGTAATTTAAGAGTGATTTATATAGTACGGCATGTAATATCATAGGGAAAATATAGTGCCCCAGGAGGTTTTGTCTGCCATGTTAAATAACATCACTTCTATTGACAATCAAACTTGGCCAATGGCAGGCCACTGTGGTAAGAGCTGTTGTTTAAGAGCTGGATCTCTAAAGGTCCACAACCATACCTAACATGAAATATGTTTATAGGGGAATCTTAATCAAAAATTAGCTTTTGATTGTTAATTAATGTTATATAATTTTTATAAAAACAGAGAAAATATATCTTGAATCTATCGTCATCGCAATAACAACATAGGCGATATAGAAATCGCAAACGACAGCTTGAACAGTGATAAATGTTTCACACACATTCAGTTGACAGCAGCACACTCCCACAGCGATTGTGCAGCATGTGTTGCTTCTTAAATTTCAGTGTTTCTCCCACTCTTGATTTGGAGCAACATTGGTTTTATCTCAGGTGAGTGTCTGTTTTTAGCATGTTTCTCTCACTCTTCTTTACACACATATACCATCAAATCAGTCCTCTTACCCATCATCACTTCTTTTCATTATGGTCTTCAAAATACAGTAAGAGCCACTGGCTTCGGCGACAACAACTTCCTGTATAAAACTTTTGCACTAAAACTTTTTTTTTTTTAAATCTAGTTTATTTGTCTGTTTTTGTTATATTTATAATTTATCCTGCACATAGTATATCAATACATAAATCAAATGATTTTACTTTTATCTCTCAATTCATTGCAAGTCATATCGTCATTGCAACATGCAGTAACGTTATCGCATGATTTCTTATTATTATGCAGCCCTAAAAGACAAGAAGCCAAGAAAAATGTGTTAATATTATGTTATAAAATAAGGCAGGAACATTTTATTCCTCAACGATCAAATTATTTATAGGTTCATTTAATTGTCTAAAAAAGACAATCTGTTTAATGGAATGATCTCTTCATTACATTTAAATGAACAAAGATGCCTTGCTTGAAGGAAAATTGGCCTCTGGTAGTCTGCGATGGGTCATTAATTAGTTCCATAAAACTCTTATGTCTGAGAAGTGAAAGTGGAGAGCTTCTTCTTAATCTCCTGCAAGGTTCAGATACCGACTCTCTAGACCATCTTTAATGCCCTTGTTTGGATGTGAAATTAATAAAGATTTCTCGAAGAGTCTGAAAGCTATTTAGTGGCACTCCGTTGTGATAAGTGTTGGCTGCAGAGAGCCATCATTGGCTTAAATGAGACAAAAGGGGGATGTGTGCATGTGCCTACATGTGTAAGTTAACACTGACTGATTTTACATCACTTCACAAGACTGTTGCTTCCATAGGACACAGATATTTGTTTGTACATTTAAGGAACATCCTATGTGTGTACTTACAAACTGACATCTGAAACACTCCTGCACTCAGAAACATGAAAAGTGTGTAATGGTGTAACAGGCAGGCTGAATAGAAAGCTGCAACTCTTAAACATGAGGACCTAAACTAAAGTGCTTTCCGCATAGTCAGTCTGGGCCAAGGCCTTGATGAGACAGAGAGGGAGGAACTATTGTACTAGACAGACAAGCATGAATTCAACTCTTGTGTCAAATCTCACACCTGCAGTTCAGATGAACAATTAAAGTATAAATTAAAGTATAAATAAATACAATTTTAGCCATATTTAAATTAGCCTACAATTTCATGTGATCAGATACAAATCTGGTAAAGGTGGCATGCAGTTAACTTTATTTGCTTATAATAAAACGGTCTTGTGCAGTCAGGTGCAGTCACTTTCCCTGTGGTTGTAAAAAGTATAATTATTCTGCTACTGAAACATTATAAGCAGATAAATTGTACTGCCATGCAGCTATATCTAGGGCAATTATCATTCATGATGTATTTATTTCTCCCACACACATAAATGCATAATTCTGCATTTACATGATGAAGTGCATGAAGCAAGACAGCTTAAAAATTAGGATGAAGTTAGAATGCATCCACTGGCTACTCTTGCATGCCTGGCCTCATATCAGACTACCAAGCCCTGTGGATTGCCATCTGATGGCAAATCTGGGCATTCACCTGCCCCTCTCATCAGATCACCTCAGTTAACAAAGAAATTGCACAACACATGCCAAAAACTACGAGCAGATCACCAGTGGCACAGTGTATGAGGAAGATGGGGCAGAGGGGAAGCAGGGCTAAAATGTGGCAGTCACAGCTAGCTATGTGTTTCCGACTCACTGGGGTGGCAGCCAACCTGTTCACCTGATCTATATATGGAAGTAAACAGGAAGCTAACAGTAGGATAGAGGTGGTGTGCCATATGTAGCTTATTATGCTGTTGTTCAGACTGAGTTAGCTGAACACGAAAAGGCTTCTCTCAGCATTAACACACCTAAATGAAGTTTGGCCATACCCTCTACAACAACTTCTTCTCAAACCAAAATGACTGTACTTGTGGAGAACACTTGATATCTTAGTAGGCTATAATGCGCCTTTATGTCATGCATTATATGTTGGCAGTTGTAATGTATATACTTACAGCTGGTACAAGGAGCTTCTTGACCTCTTCCACTGCTCTTCTCATCTTGATCTCTGCTCTGGCCTGTGTATCTTCCACTGTGATCAGGACATGAAGGTCTTCGTTTAGGTGTTCCCAGTTTGGCTTCCCTCTGTTTTGCTCCTCCTGGACAAAGATAGAAGGAGAGTGAGAAACAAAGAGATGGCGAGTGAATGCTCATCTGTAACAAAGAGACGGCGAGTGAATGCACATCTGTAACAAAGAGATGGCGAGTGAATGCATATCTGCGGGTGTTCTACAACACCCATGCGGAAACACTGGTAACACTAAAAAGGTAACACTAAAAAGGAACAAAGTGCAGACAAAAGTCAGAGTTTAATACACAGAGGACGGCAGGGCCTTGTGAAGAGAAGATGGATGACAGGAATGGTCCTTTAGTCAGCTACAACTTTGAAAGGACACCTTCCTTTAATAGATCCCCCACCTCACAAAGACACAGTTGACAGTTAGCCTGCAGCATTTAATATCAGTGAAAGATGGATGAATAGACAGATCACAGAGATATACATGGGGATTTTAAACCAAACCAACCTAATGGAAAAGAGTGATATGCATGAAGTTACTTAAGCGAATGCCTCTGTCTCTGACTTGCATTTGTGTGGACAACACCGTCTGAGTAACAATAGCTCTCTGAGGGAGTTGTTTTTCCTCCTGAAAAGGCAGTGCCAAGGCACTCACAGAGTGCCAAATTGTAGCACTAAGGCTGAGTTGAAGGCAAAATGGGCTTTTGAAAACCAACCATCACTGATCAACAGCCTTTCAACACAGTTAAAATGCAAGCAGTTTCAAGATGTGAATGGAGAGGCTGAGTAAAGAACATGGCGCATAGCAGGGCTGCCAAAATTGGCCAAAAATATCATACAGTAGCTTTAAACCATTCAAATACACTACCATTCAAAAGTTGAATGTGGTCCAAAGGTGTGTCCAAAATTTTGAGTGGTAGTGTATGTTTGGCATGTGCACATCAAGATATGTACTGCTGTTGAACCGGAGCCTGATCACGCTCAGTTCAAATTATAATACTTGTATTCACTAAAAGAGTGTTCCCGCTTCACTCCTTTGAAAGGAGTGAAAAATGGAATATATGGAGACAAATGTGGAGTACCCTCACATTTGCAGGTGTTTCTACATTTATAATATCTCTCTTCTTTCCTCCTGGTGTTGCCCCGCTGACAGTAAAAGCAGTGGTGTCACACTGACAATGCTAAAAAGCTTTTGGAGGTTGTATCGCATGTCACTGTACAACCATCTACTCCATCAGTTTGAAAGCTGACTACTACTTTCCCCCGAGTTGAGGAATTTTTCTGGAAAAAAACAAAGCACACCCAACAAAAAATCTGATTCTCAAAACCCATATTAACACATCAAAATAGGATTGTAACATGACAATGTTAATATCTGACAGATTTTTTGAAAACAAACCCTAATCTAATTGATAGATATCAAATTGATCTTTTATAAATCAAATTGGTATTTCAAAATGAGGTCAGAAACTGAAGCTGTCTGTTGCATCCTGGATTTTTTCCCTCCTGCTGTTGGTGCTTGTTTGTGCAGACTGTTGATGAACTCTGCACCGTTTACCCCTGCCCAAAAACCATTTCAGCTTCAGAGGACTGATCATTTGTGAGTAGAGAGCAACTGGTGAGGTCGTAGAATTACAAACAATGCACTGTACTTTACAGGGGGTCCACCTGACATGATTTCAGGGCACACAAAGAGCAGAGCAAAGTGTGATGGGGCAAAAACACTGCCCTGTGAGTGCACACACATAAACACACCGCTTTGTACTTGAGTCGAGTGCCACCCACCTGCCTTCTACTCCAAAGAGTTGTTGCCATGGCACTGCTCTTTTTAGTGCATGCAAACACGCACATGTGTGCTTACACACACGTGCGTGCGTGCGGGGTCCAATATTCCACACTCGTTTTCTCCTTTTCTGCACAAGGGGAGGGCCTGCTTTTAGCAGTCAGCCCATTATTTCACCATGGCTGTTTGCTTACAGCCTATTAGGGGACATGGAGGACAGAAGGTGACACAGCCTTTTCAACAATGGACAGGCAGGGATATAAATGAAGTTAATCTATGCATTCAAGGCCATCTATGAAAACACATTGTGGGCATATACAAACATATTTTTGTTTGAAGGAAATTCAAAGTAACGACATTTTGATATTAT
Source organism: Brachirus orientalis (assembly GCA_016785285.1). Classification (NCBI taxonomy): domain Eukaryota; kingdom Metazoa; phylum Chordata; class Actinopteri; order Pleuronectiformes; family Soleidae; genus Brachirus; species Brachirus orientalis. The sequence continues at coordinate 2,187,153 of JAFBJR010000096.1, forward strand.
ATCGACTTGCCCAACTGAGTTAGAAGCTCAAGTGGAACCAGGCCCAGCATGTTTAAGAGCAATGTGAAACTGTTATTTAGTAAAAAGACATGAAATCATAATAAAAAAAAGTGTCTTGTATAGCCACAAGGAAATGTTTTCAAGTTTCATGCATTTGTTATTATAACTTTACCTCCTCTTCTGAAACCACTGGAATACACACCATTGGGCTATGTTTAAGACAGTGAGTGGGATTATGCAGCTCAGCTCCCCAATCAAGCAAGCAACAGGCTTTATTTCATGTTCATGAAAAACACTTAACCACTCAGAGCATAGCATAGAATAGCAAAATGTTCAGAGCGATACAGTAGTTGGACCCAATAAGATTTCCCAATCAATTGTCTGCATTAACATTGGCAATTTCCTATTTGGTTAGACTGTATTCAAGAAGACATGAGGAGAAAGGAATAAGTGCACAAAGCTGCAGACACACACACAAGCGCATGCATGCGACAGCATGACTGTCTGTGAACAAGGTCACAGTGTGCCCTATGACAGAAAGTGACAGCATGACAAAGGGGTGGAAGGGTAAAGGGGAGGGAGAGTGAGAGGGTGACAAAAGAGAGGGGAGGTGAGTGCTGGAGGGAATACTGGGAAAAGCCTTTGAAGAGAATGCCCATGCTGGCTGTCATCAAATGCCATAACATTAACTACATACCGGAGGGTATCAGTTTGGGGAAAATATATATATCTTGAACAAACAGAAAAGATACTGCATCTGGAAACAACATCTAAGAATAGGATCGGAAAAAAAGACTGCTCTTTCATAATGTTCCCATCGCCTATAGAGCACCTGTTTGCCTCCTGGCTTTCACACCTCTCAGCTTGAGCCTAATATACTCCAAGGCCTCAATTTTATACCATGGATGACAGCACATTCATAAAGGTTTCAAAAATAGATGACTCTTTTTCTTCTGTCCCTCCCCTCCCTGTAATTTTAAGGAGTGGCAGTTCATTCTAGCTTCTTACATGCTCATGTTACTTTACATACTTAACATTATTGCTGTAGTGTTGTTAACGCAATTGATCTTGCTGGATCCCTCATCCTAACAGTCAATCATGAGGAAGTTGCTCTATTTATTATTGCAGGGACATGACAGGATGGACATTTGCAGAGGTTTCAATCCTTCGTGTTGTGGCTGAAGGCCAACCTGCTGCTTTGGAATTTTGGAATATGGTAAAGTTTCACCTGGCTGTGTTGCACTTTAATACTCATAAATTAAACTATTTGCACACACAACTCTGCCTCGCACACTGAAAAGTCTCTACTACTTGAATCCAAAAGGACATCCTCGACTGGGGTGAACGCAACTGAGGCCAAATGCCAGTGGACAAAACAGGTGCAGTCGGGAGCTGCAGAACCATCAAAGGATCAACACGGATAAGAGTACATGTAAAGAAAGCTGATTAAGAAATGTGATATGGAACTTTACCTGAACCGGATATACTAACTTCAATACAATCACTTTCACAGTAGGAACTTGTTTAGTGGAGTGAATAAGATTAAATGAATTCAGTCAATTAAGATTTTTTTTAAATTAATATAATAACTATCAAGTCATTCACAGACAAGGTGTCTTAGTTTTTTGCCATGAATGTCTACATGATTCAATATTCAGCAAGACTTCTAGGGTCTTATTTTGGTGCTTCTTCCTGTCCAGATCAACAATGCTTCTCTTCTCCTTTGTAAACAGGTCACCTGAATGTCAAGATTTTTAGTTCTGTGAGGTAAAAGGAATCACACCACAGCTTGCATCAACAGAAGTAATTATACTACTAATAAGGCACACTGGAAATGTTGCTACAGCTGCAGCTATTTGCCACCCTGAATGTCCTGAATCATCACATTCTCCTATTGCCTTTTCAAGCCATTTACAGCCAATACCCCTGAGCACCAAGACCTGGATTTTACTCAGATTTTTTCATCAACATAAAAGCTCCCTGTCATTTCTTTAAAAAAAAAACAAACAAGCTTTTGTTAGTACTGGGTCAGGTAATCTGACCCAAAGAAATTTGAAAAAAAATTCTGTATCAATTTAAAACAAGAGACATAGGCTTGCATACTGCACTGCCAACAGGCTAATCAAGTTTAAAATATCGACTGACTGCCAATGTCACAGACTGCCAGTTCTTAAGCTATAAAATGTTATGGTGTGGCACCGTCAGCTGGCTGGCAAAAGCTGAATGTATCCAGAGCCAGAGGTCTATCCTTCTCTGCCAATGATCATGCTGATATCACAAATTTACTGCATGCTTGATAATCAAAAATGTAAATCCTAATATATACTCTACTAAAAACTAAGGGTTTAAACCAAAATTACACAGCAAAATCTTAACTGATATAAAATATATAATTCTTTGACAACAAAATAAGGTAACATTCACGAACCAAATAACAATAACCATTCCATTCAGGGCTAGATTCAAAATTACACAGAAAATGTGAGACTGTGATTGTTAATTGTTTCCATCATTTTTATGCGCAGCGCATATAAGGACATTTATTCTGGGCTCCAACTAAAACAGCTGCGAATGGTGCTATCTGTGAGCTCACACTGTCTTATGGCTAAAACAGAATTAGGAATTTTTTTTTGCAAATGGGAGTCAATATGATTTACCTGTATTTTACTTGCTGCTGTTCCTGCCTGTGTTTTACATCAAGCATGACTGTAAAAGTGAAAACCGAGGAAACTTATGCTGCCACATCACATAAAACTTTTATTAGCATTGCAATCAAGGAGGAGACCTATTTCTGTCAGTTGAGACAAAACTCTTCGAAAAGAACAGAACTAACAATTTCCTCCCCAATGGCTACATCAGAAAACTGCATAGGATTTCACAACAAAACAAGGAAAAAGTACAACTGGCATTCTAAACTCCTTAGAATGAAATGCTTTCTGTGGAATTAGTGTGTGATCCATTCAATGTGAACAAATGTGTCATAAAGAAAATGTCCAAAAGTCTCTGTCCAGAGAAGAATAGAGAATACAGTATATCTTCACTTATTCACTCTCACCTTACTTTAGCCCCTCTGATTGGCGTGTGAAGTACAAACTGGGGACAGGTTATTATCCCGAGTTAGTCTCTTCTGTCTCCTCCTATTTGAGTTCAACAATATGTCGGCCCACACACATACACACATGGATTTAGTGTTGTTACATTTACTGCATTCAGGACTGCAATATTAATAAAATTTACAATACCATAGAGTTAGTTAGAGTTAATATTTATAGGGTTTCATAGACAGTTTTCATTGTTAAACACTATTTCCTGTGTAGTGTTAAATCACTGATGTAAACTTAACATGTCTTGGACAGGAACTGTCTGAATCAAACAGCTCACTGAACACAAATGCAACAGACTAAAAGGCAGTTCAGAAAATGAAACACGTAACACACATGCTATATTTTCAATGACAAGAAAAAGAGGACAAAAAATGCAATAACATTCATTTCTCTGGTAACTCATGACTGCAGTGAGGACTAGACTGGATCTAGCTGCGTACTTTATGCTATGACCGACTGAATGATATTTGGAAATGTAATGAATGGAGAAAAATAAGTTTCTAATATTGTGAAGAGAAGCAGCCCTGCATATACAATACCATTGAGAACAAAACAACAAACCTGAAGAGACACCTTAGGGCCACAACATAAAAACCTAAGTAACACAACTTTAAAATCTTCCTCACTTTTAAAATCATATAAAACAAATTATTATAGGTAGTTGTGCACCATTATCTATGAGTATCTTGCAAACAGTGCTAAACGGCTTGCAGGTCATTGGCTAATGATTAATTGAGGACAATAAATAACTTGAGAATGAGTCAGTGACACCTAAGTGTTGTCAACCTGGTTACCTAAAAGAACTACATATGAAGTACAAGAATGGTTTGGTTGCAAATTATTATAGCCATTTAGTATTTTAGTATTTTTAAGTGACAGTTTAAAAAAAAATACTATATTTATTAATCACATTTCTGGTACAGACCCCAAAAAGTGAATGCTTTAAGAGTTGTATATATTTGTGGGCTGTTTTACAGGATTCTTTTGGACTGCGGTTGTTTTCTTTCTTGTATTTCTCATTAGGCAAGAGCTGGCTTATATCAGATTTGCTAATGTTGTTGCATCTTCTCAGTGACTCTTGAATGACTTTGAAAGTCCTTGTTGATTCATTCTTGGTCTAAACAAAAACCAACAGCAATAACTGCAATAACAAAGATTGTTTACTGTTGCTTTGTCATTTTTACAGGTGAAAATGAGTTCAAGTTTTATAAGCAACTACGGAGAAAATAGGTAGTCTTTGCCATAAAACCAAAAAACTAGAAATTACAGAAACAAGACCGAATCTTGTATGTTACTTACAGTTGACAAAGCAAAAGCTAGTTTGATATCTGAAGTAAGGGGTATCAGAAGTAGTCAGTGTTTTGTCTTAGTGGTTGTTAATAAAATGACAAAATCTCACTAATTCTCTAATGCAGGTAAAGTGTGGAATATGAGTTGAATTATGTAGAAAACATCCTTTTTTTCTTGATTTGGTTTTCTTCTCTCACCATAGTTCTTTATTTTTCTTGTCTTCTCCACCCACTCTCCCCATTATTCGCTCCCTCACTGTCAGTCCCTCAGTCTTTGCTCAACTCTCTCCCACTGCGTAGCTCTAGTGAGCTGACTCCCCAGCAACCAGTGCGGCCCAGGAGGGAGCAACTAGGTGAATTATTGAGAACATAAAAACGCTGCTACTAATGGATCCTGAATAAACACACCAGCTAAGCTTCTGCTGTGGCTTCCTCTGCTGCCACGGGGCATGAAGCTGAAAATATTGAGGCTGAGGATGCAGTGACTGGAGGCTACAGCTGTGGCTGTGAACCACACTTATGACACACTCTGGCCATTTACAGCTTTTGGGTTACAGAGAGCTAGCTTTTAAGCAATTTCTGTTAGTGAAAGTGAAGAACAGAAAACAAGCAGATTACTGGGTGTTTTTTTCTACATCATCTTGGCAAATCAAAGGCAAATCTGTTACTGTTTATATTTAAACCAGAAACAACTCAACTACAAAGTAAGGGACAAAAAGGTAATTAGGAAAGACAATGCCATTTTAAATGGAGGAAATAAAAATTCCAAATCCAAGTTCATTGTGTTCTCTGGATGGAAAAGCAAGTATGCCTCTTTTCTTTGTACCTTCTATGAAATGCTAAAATATATTTCAGTAAATTCAAATATATTGGGCCAAACATAAAACAAACAAACTGGCTCATTTTTGATAATGTAAGAGACTGCAAAGGTAATCATAGATTTATCCAGTGAGCTACAAAAAACATCTATAGCATGCACGAGTGAGCTTGAACATGTTTGAGCGTGTTCACTCCAATTAAACTACTTTTGAAAGTAATTCTGAAGAAAGAACCACAGCAGAACATCTTAATCTTGTTGGGTAATAATGAACACACTCCAAGGGAAATGAGAAGAAATGGAAATTAAAATACAAATAGAGCCATAAAAAGAAAGACATAAGAAAACTTGGCCCTGCAGCAAACTGGAGCTTCTAACATTATGACTCAGCTAAAAGTATGTTCATCTGTGTATGTGTGTGTGAGAGAGAGAGACAGCGAGAGAGAAAGAGAGAAACTGTGTAGAGAAGGTGATTCCCAAATAAAGAGAGAGGTAATACGCTCATGTCTTAGGTAATTTCCATGAAATACAACACCACTTCCTTGCAAATTTGGGCAACCGGGGGGTGATTACAGTAATCAAGTTTCAAAAGGTGTCTATCAGTGAAGAAATTAACAGAAAAATGTCAAAGGGACTGCAAAAAGCCAATGGGAAAATCATGCTTGGATGCTTCAAATAAAAACCATCAAAATGTCATCAAAGCAACTTTTAAGTACACTGACAAATCTAATCCAGCATACATAGGGGATGCATGTGCTGTAAGCTGCTGATGCATTATAAAGGATCATTATTAAATGATTAACCTTGGCTAAAATATATGATGTGTTAAAATAGAGCTTTAGAAGTGATATATTCCATGTGTCAACTTTAAAAGCTGACCAGAAGTTGTACTTACAAGACCACCAACTATGGTCCATTGTCTGACTCAAGCCCATTTTTTTGCAATGTCTAGCAACACTTTGAAATCCTGTGGCTGGTTCTGGTCAAAACACTGCAACATTTTAGGCAAATATTAATTTTGCATGTTAAAGAGTACACATTAAAGAATTTACCCCTTTGGTCACAGCAGAACATGTGTACCACACAACATCCTTTTATGCTTTAATGTCTCCTGCCTCAGCTCAGAGGGTCCAGAAATAGTGTTAGCCCTCTGGCCTTGGTCATATTCTTGAGCACTATGTTGCATACTTTCCATTGCACAGCATTTCGCAAACAGCCGGATCAGATGTTAGAATGCAACTACCCGGCATTACTGAGTGTGTGGCTGGCTTATGTTGTTAGTGTTTTTGTGTGACAGTCACAAACTGTATCCACAAAGTTTGGCATCATTTTATAAGAGCGATAACAAAAATATGTATAAGAAAGACAGAGGTGCACTTAGCTACTGTATGTATCTAGAGAGCGACGCTGTTATTAAAATACTGTATATGACACAGGACTCGAGGCATGACGATGGACCTACCTTTTTCTTGTCTCTCATGGAACTCTTGCCTCGCACCATGATTTTGCATCCTGTCTCTGCTTCCAGCTGTTTGGCTGTGAGACCTCGAGGGCCAAGGATTCTCCCCACAAAATTATACTGAAGAGACAGAGAGAGAGAAATACACCAGTGAGTCTTGGGTTGAATAAGTATAAAGACACATGAATTTCATTTGTACATGAAACAATTAAGGGATGAGTTTTCATGGTCGAGGTCCATCTTGAACTGTCCCACTAGTAGTGTTATGCATAGATAGATGGGTAAATGTAATCAAATTGTTGAGTGTTGCTAAAAAGGAGAGTTATGGGGTATTGTAGTTTGTTTTACAACAACTTCTTATCAAGGGCCTCTTTTATCCGGCAGTGGGGCTTGAAAGTCTTGTACCAAAAGGAAATATTAATATTTACTGACACCCCACCGGAAATAGGAAAAATGTGTTGAAATAATACAATACACCATAAAATATACAAACCATATGATTGCTGGCATAGTGGAATGATTTTGAATGAACTAAAAAGAAGCACAACTCTTTGTCTCTTGAACTGTTACAGCCTACAACATCCCTGCATTAAATTCTGAAATGTAGTTAAAATTAGATTGTCACATCTCTAGTTGTGGAGTGCACAAAGTGCAAAAGGCCATGAAGAGAGTCATATTTAATTACAGAGGGATTCCAAATTCAAAATGGCATTGGTGTATTTTCCCATACCACTGCAAACCAGTGAGGAGTGAGGACAGTCAAAAACCTCTGGCTGTTGTTTTTCTTGACCCTGTCATATGACTTGCCTGCATTCTGTAACCTGTCAAGAAAGACAATCCCCGTAGCTAGAGTGATGTGGATAATCACAGCATGCAGCTATTCAAGGCTCACACATGTTTCTATGTTAAAAAGCAACTGCCTGCTTCTTTAATTTAAATCACTGAAGCCGATGCAGGGGGTGTTTTGTGAAAGCTGCACGGGCACCTGTCCTTGCAGGTTGGCCATCAAAAATGTTTGCTAGCCTGCTTCTGACATTCTACATAAACACACACACAGAGAGCACCACCTCAAGGAGCTCAGGAAGAGAGCTGTCTGTCTGTATCACAGTGATGCAGGAAACAAGGCTGAAGCCCAAGCTCCTGGCATTACGGTGGCACAGTGGTACCCGTACACAACACACATGCATGGCCTCTAGCCTATAAAACCCAGACTACAGTGACAACGTCCACAGTTTTGTTACTCAGCCTCCCTGAAAT